>CM025834.1:183623-201723 GCA_014673565.1 Sebastes schlegelii | reverse complement strand
TATATAATGAATATCATATATATATTCATTAATATATATTAATGAATATCATATATATTCATTAATATATGTATTAATGAATATCATATATATTGATATTTATTTTTTATTTATTTACCTTTATATTAATTCACTTAATTTACTCTTGTTTAATTTACACTTTTATTTATTTATGTATTCACTTTTGCATTTTTTTCACCCATTATCTCCCTATTCTCTATTCTTTATTATCTATTCTCTATTATCTATACTTTATTATCTATTCTTTATTATCTATACTTTATTCTTTATTCATTATCTCTCTATATTCTATTCTATTCTTTATATTCTTTATTCATTATATCTCTATTATCTATTATCTATTCTTTATTCTCTCTATTCTTTATATTCATTTTTCTTTATATTCTTTATACATGTAATCATTAATCATTTCTTCATGCGTTGCTCTTCATGTGTTCTGCAGGGTCTGCAGGGTCTACAGGGTCTGCAGTGTCTGCAGTGTCTGCAGTCTGCAGGGTCTGCAGGGTCTGCAGTGTCTGCAGTGTCTGCAGTGTCTGCAGTCTGCAGGGTCTGCAGTGTCTGCAGTCTGCAGGGTCTGCAGTGTCTGCAGTCTGCAGGGTCTGCAGTCTGCAGGGTCTGCAGTGTCTGCAGTCTGCAGGGTCTGCAGTGTCTGCAGGGTCTGCAGTGTCTGCAGTGTCTGCAGGGTCTGCAGTGTCTGCAGGGTCTGCAGTGTCTGCAGTCTGCAGGGTCTGCAGTGTCTGCAGTCTGCAGGGTCTGCAGGGTCTGCAGTGTCTGCAGTCTGCAGGGTCTGCAGGGTCTGCAGTGTCTGCAGTGTCTGCAGGGTCTGCAGTGTCTGCAGGGTCTGCAGTGTCTGCAGTGTCTACAGGGTCTGCAGTGTCTGCAGGGTCTGCAGGGTCTACAGGGTCTGCAGGGTCTGCAGGGTCTGCAGTGTCTGCAGTGTCTACAGGGTCTGCAGGGTCTGCAGTCTGCAGTGTCTGCAGTGTCTGCAGGGTCTGCAGTGTCTGCAGTGTCTACAGGGTCTGCAGTGTCTGCAGTGTCTGCAGGGTCTGCAGTGTCTGCAGGGTCTGCAGGGTCTACAGGGTCTGCAGGGTCTGCAGGGTCTGCAGTGTCTGCAGGGTCTGCAGGGTCTGCAGGGTCTGCAGTGTACACTACAGGAACCAGATCTCATCCTGGACTACGGGGACCCTGTTTGGGACCCCTGGCCTCGGTATTGATCAGGTAGATGTATTGATCAGGTAGTATTGATCAGGTAGATGTATTGATCAGGTAGTATTGATCAGGTAAATGTATTGATCAGGTAGTAGATGTATTGATCAAGTAGTATTGATCAGGTAGTATTGATCAGGTAGTAGATGTATTGATCAGGTAGTATTGATCAGGTAGTAGATGTATTGATCAGGTAGTATTGATCAGGTAGTATTGATCAGGTAAATGTATTGATCAGGTAGATGTATTGATCAGGTAGTATTGATCAGGTAAATGTATTGATCAGGTAGTAGATGTATTGATCAGGTAGTATTGATCAGGTAGTATTGATCAGGTAAATGTATTGATCAGGTAGATGTATTGATCAGGTAGATGTATTGATCAGGTAGTATTGATCAGGTAGTATTGATCAGGTAAATGTATTGATCAGGTAGTAGATGTATTGATCAGGTAGTATTGATCAGGTAGTATTGATCAGGTAAATGTATTGATCAGGTAGTAGATGTATTGATCAGGTAGTATTGATCAGGTAGTATTGATCAGGTAAATGTATTGATCAGGTAGTAGATGTATTGATCAGGTAGTATTGATCAGGTAGTATTGATCAGGTAAATGTATTGATCAGGTAGTATTGATCAGGTAAATGTATTGATCAGGTAGATGTATTGATCAGGTAGATGTATTGATCAGGTAGTATTGATCAGGTAAATGTATTGATCAGGTAGATGTATTGATCAGGTAGAGTACCTTTTGGAGACGTCCATCAGAACACCTGAGAACATCTTCTCACCCAACCGGAAGGACACCACCAGCGCGTCATCGATGACGTGGTCCAGAGAGACCCGGACCTCGGAGCCGGGACTCAGAACCTGAACCGGACTAGGACCGGTACCGGATTCCGGTCCAGTACCAGAGGAGTCCTCCTGCTTCAGGGGTTCTGTCAGCAGCCGTCTCTTCTGGGCCCGGCCGGGACCGGGACCGGGACCGGAGGAGTCCTCGGTACCAGCTGAGGTTCTGAACCCGGGCTCTGTCTCCGGGTCCAGGAGGTCCTCCGCGGGACCGTGACCAGGTCTCAGCTCCGGGTAGTCTCTGTCTCGGTCCGTCGGTTCTGCTGGTTCCGCCAGAGAGAGCCCGGCCTCGGTCCCGGTCCCGGGCGGAGGAGCCGGGTAGGAGTGCAGGAAGACGGCGGAGGACTGCGGGTCCAGCAGGGAGGAGCGGTACCGGTCCCCCACCCGGTCCCCCATCAGGTCCACCGGGGACTGACTGAGCAGCTGCTCGGTACCGGTACCGGTACCGGGCTGGTCAGAGAGGTTCTGGAGCTCCCCGTCCTCCCCTCCTCCAGACCCGGCCCCGGATCCTCCAGCGGCTCTCTCCCGGTCCTCCCGGTCCTCCCGGTGGACCTGCTCGACCCCCCGCGGGCCGTTCATGTCCTGTGTGTCTGCAGGCAGCTCCGGTCCGGCCGGGCCGGGCTGTGCGGGGCCCGGTTCCGGTCCTTCAGGGTTCTGGCTTCTTGTTGTTGTTGGACCAGCAGCGCGCGGCTCTGCAGCCACGGCCGCCATTTTACCCCGCTGTGAGCCGAGCGGGAGGGGCGGCCCGGGACGAGCCGGTCCAGAGAGCCGGCTCCAGAGACTCAGAGACTCAGAGACTCAGAGAGCCGGCACCAGAGACTCAGAGACTCAGAGACTCAGAGACTCAGAGACTCAGAGACTCAGAGAGCCGGCTCCAGAGACTCAGAGACTCAGAGACTCAGAGAGCCGGCACCAGAGACTCAGAGACTCAGAGAGCCGGCTCCAGAGACTCAGAGACTCAGAGACTCAGAGAGCCGGCCAAGGTCTCTCCATGAATCAATGCTGATCCTAGTGTTGGCTTTTCCCGCCTCAGCCTCCCGACCGCGGCCGGAGGGAACGGGGGAGACGATAACGTTTCTCTCTGCGGAGCCCCGTCACTTCACAAGACACGGGAAACCTCTGTTGGTCTGGAGGAGCTGCAGCAGTTATTTCTGCACAAACGTCCACTGAACATTCACTAGATATTCTCAGAGCTAAACTAACTCTGCTGCAGTGTGGAGTGAGCAGCATGCACGTGAGAGGTGGAGAGAGAGAGAGAAGGAGCGTGGTGTGTGAGTGAAGGCAGCAGAGGAGTGGTCTGAACAGCGTAGCCACATGTGAGCGACCATGAGACACCGACCCGGTAGAGTTATACGTGGAAGAAGTTTCAAACAGTCCCTTTACTTAAGTCAAGGCAGAATGATAGCACGGTCTTCTCCGCGATATGGGCACTACATGCACATGTGACTGAATGTTGTGTTAATGACGTCCGTACGACCAATCAGGTGATGACAGACAAGGATCAAACCATTAAGCAGGGAGGGGTGGGGGGTGACGGTCTACAGGTTCAGAGCAGGAGGAAGAGGAGGAGAGAAAGAGAGAGGAGTGCGGTACGCGAATAGCAGACAAGATGAGTGACAGTCGGAAACGAAGCAGCATGTAAAGTTAAGTTATTCTAGACATTATAAGGTTTAGTATAATTATATTGAATAATTTAAGTGATATATGTGCACACATACTAATCAAAGGTCAAAACAGCGCTAAATCTGGCTGAATTATAAAAGGCAGAGGTGGTGAAATGAAGAGCCGTTTGGGAGCCGAAAGAGCCGCCTCTTCTTGATGAGCTGAGCTAAATGATCTGATCACTAAAAAGAGCCCAAACTCCCATCACTACTGCCGAGTGGCGCCAAGCCCCGCCCCCCACTACACTGGCAGCTGCGCAGGCGCACTGCGGTTGGCTGGAGGGCCTGTCACTCAAACGAGACGTAGCAGAGCGTCGTCTCTGATTGGATGATTGTGTTCAGAGACTGTGAGGCGTCAGGTCGACGTCAGGGGGCGTGGTCATCTTCACCAGGAACAAACACACCTACAGCTAAACATCAATCAATCAATCAATCAATCAATCAATGACTGCAGATTGTCTGAAACGTTTCCTTATTGTATTGTTTTATTGTTATTTTAGGTATGTTCATTTGAATACTTATTTACTCGATCCTTTTTATTCCACTGAGGGAGCTGAGAGAAACTGTTGTTTCCTTCTGTCCATGCAAATACTCAGGGAAATCACAATAACGTGAATCTTCAATCTTGAATCTGATCAACCAATCAGCAGCTGATCAATCAATCAGCAGCTGATCAGTGCAACTACCTTTGTTTACATGTCATTTATTACATTACTCTACTCTACCTGTTCCCTCTGTTTACATCACATCTATTGTTATATGTTCTATGTTTAACCTGTTCTATGTTTAACCTGTTCTGTGTTTCACCTGTTCTATGTTTCACCTGTTCTATGTTTAATCTGTTCTATGTTTAACCTGTTCTATGTTTCACCTGTTCTGTGTTTCACCTGTTCTATGTTTCACCTGTTCTATGTTTAATCTGTTCTATGTTTAACCTGTTCTATGTTTCACCTGTTCTGTGTTTCACCTGTTCTATGTTTCACCTGTTCTATGTTTAATGTGTTCTATGTTCCACCTGTTCTATGTTTCACCTGTTCTATGTTTAATGTGTTCTATGTTTAATGTGTTCTATGTTTAATCTGTTTTATGTTTAATGTGTTCTATGTTTAATGTGTTCTATGTTTAATGTGTTCTATGTTTAATCTGTTCTATGTTTAATGTGTTCTATGTTTAATGTGTTCTATGTTTAATGTGTTCTATGTTTCACCTGTTCTATGTTTCACCTGTTCTATGTTTAATGTGTTCTATGTTTAATGTGTTCTATGTTTAATCTGTTTTATGTTTAATGTGTTCTATGTTTAATGTGTTCTATGTTTAATGTGTTCTATGTTTAATGTGTTCTATGTTTAATGTGTTCTATGTTTAATGTGTTCTATGTTTAATCTGTTCTATGTTTAATGTGTTCTATGTTTAATCTGTTCTATGTTTAATGTGTTCTATGTTTAATCTGTTCTATGTTTAATCTGTTCTATGTTTAATCTGTTCTATGTTTAATGTGTTCTATGTTTAATCTGTTCTATGTTTAATGTGTTCTATGTTTAATGTGTTCTATGTTCCACCTGTTCTATGTTTCACCTGTTCTATGTTTAATGTGTTCTATGTTTAATGTGTTCTATGTTTAATCTGTTTTATGTTTAATGTGTTCTATGTTTAATGTGTTCTATGTTTAATCTGTTCTATGTTTAATGTGTTCTATGTTTAATGTGTTCTATGTTTAATGTGTTCTATGTTTCACCTGTTCTATGTTTAATGTGTTCTATGTTTCACCTGTTCTATGTTTCACCTGTTCTATGTTTAATGTGTTCTATGTTTAATCTGTTTTATGTTTAATGTGTTCTATGGTTAATGTGTTCTATGTTTAATGTGTTCTATGTTTAATGTGTTCTATGTTTAATGTGTTCTATGTTTAATGTGTTCTATGTTTAATGTGTTCTATGTTTAATGTGTTCTATGTTTAATGTGTTCTATGTTTAATGTGTTCTATGTTTAATCTGTTCTATGTTTAATGTGTTCTATGTTTAATCTGTTCTATGTTTAATGTGTTCTATGTTTAATGTGTTCTATGTTTAATCTGTTCTATGTTTAATCTGTTCTATGTTTAATCTGTTCTATGTTTAATCTGTTCTATGTTTAATGTGTTCTATGTTTAATCTGTTCTATGTTTAATGTGTTCTATGTTTAATGTGTTCTATGTTCCACCTGTTCTATGTTTCACCTGTTCTATGTTTAATGTGTTCTATGTTTAATGTGTTCTATGTTTAATCTGTTTTATGTTTAATGTGTTCTATGTTTAATGTGTTCTATGTTTAATGTGTTCTATGTTTAATGTGTTCTATGTTTAATGTGTTCTATGTTTAATGTGTTCTATGTTTCACCTGTTCTATGTTTAATGTGTTCTATGTTTCACCTGTTCTATGTTTCACCTGTTCTATGTTTAATGTGTTCTATGTTTAATCTGTTTTATGTTTAATGTGTTCTATGGTTAATGTGTTCTATGTTTAATGTGTTCTATGTTTAATGTGTTCTATGTTTAATGTGTTCTATGTTTAATGTGTTCTATGTTTAATGTGTTCTATGTTTAATCTGCCTCGTTTAGTCTTTAGTAAAGTGTTTGTTGTAAAGCTCTGATCAGAAGTGGACTCTGTGAATCTCTTTCTATTTAATACAATGACAATAAAGCTTTCTATTCTGTTCTATTCTATTCTATCAGTCAATGTCTGATCAACCTGATCAGCTGCTGATCAATAAAACTATCTCTGATCTGGGTTCACAGCAGATCACTTCAGTCAACCTCCTTCTGATCACAAACCAATAACTGATCAATAACTCTCAAATAAGAGCTGAACCACTGGCGGGGTGAAGTTTAAACATAAACACTGAACTATGATTCAAAACCAACGATGAATTAATCCACTGACACATGTTGTTGTGATAGTTAATAATCAATATCCGGACCTGTGACCTTCAGAATAAGAGCACTGATTTATATCCTGATCACTGAATTAAAATGCAGATCAATAATCAATCAGTGTCATAACAGAGTGACCATCAGCCAGCCAGAGCACAGTATCAATCACACATACATACATATATATTCATATATATAACATATATATGAATATATGTATGTATGTATATGTATACATACATACATATATAATAAACAAAGACGATAACAATAATCTGATATGAATCACAGTTTTATTAGCGTGTTACACTGTTATTGATTATTGATTTATCATTATTAATGACATTATAACACTATTATATCACTCAGGTCTAATCAATAATCTATAATCAAACATCTGTCTGTTTATTTTCACTCATTCTAAATAACTTTAATTTTTTTTATCTCAGTAAAATTCATTTTCTGGAACAGAACTCTTTTACACTGAAACTTTATTTTGTCATTAATGACTCCAGCCGTCTGATTGGTCGATTGTCAGTCCAGCCGTCTGATTGGTCGAGGTTCAGTCCAGCCGTCTGATTGGTCGATTGTCAGTCCAGCCGTCTCATTGGTCTATGTTGAGTCCAGCCGTCTGATTGGTCGATGGTCAGTCCAGCCGTCTGATTGGTCGATGGTCAGTCCAGCCGTCTGATTGGTCGATGGTCAGTCCAGCCGTCTGATTGGTCGAGGTTCAGTCCAGCCGTCTGATTGGTCAGAGGGCGTTGAGTCCGATCCCTTCTTCTTCCTTCAGCTCTTTTAAAGCCATGCCTTCAGTTGAGACCCCGCCCTCTTTTAAAGACACGCCCTCTTCCGGTTTGGGGGCGGGGCGTAATTCAGACCTTCACACAACAACAGACCGTTTTCAGTTATTGATGTTTATTTATTGATTGATTACGTATTGACTAACGTCCGGGCCACACCGCCTGCGTGAACAGCGGCAGAAAGAAAACATGCAACCGCCACGCAGCCGCGCCGCGCCGCTCAACGCCGGCCGCTCAACGCCGGCCGCTCAATGCCGGCTGCGTGGCGGTATCGCCGCTCTAACCCGTTAAGTTGGGCGCCAAAATAAAAAGGAAGCGGTTGTGCGACGCTCACGTAGGCAGTGTGGCCCGGGCGTAGGCAGTGTGGCCCGGGCGTAGGCAGTGTGGCCCGGGCGTAGGCCCAGCAGTATCGCTAGCTCAACACTGAAGCTAATGCTGCTAATGAAGCTAACTGTTAGCTGTTAGCTCACCATTTCTCCTCCACGTCTTCGATGGTGTCGGACAGCTCCACGTTTAGCGTCTCCGGCAGGAAGCAGGCAAAGCCGGAAGCCAACACTGCCGCCCCCCCGTACACCACGCTGGGCAGAGCAGGGAGCACCTGGGAAATGTAGTCCATCAGTACTGTTAGCATTAGCATTAGCAACAACAAAGCTTCAATCAGCTGAGTTTGTTTGATGTCATTATTCTTGAGATTGACGGATTATGTGAATGAACGAGTATAAAAACAGGAATCATTATTATTGATTAACGAGGTTTGGATCAGTGATGTCACCTCGTCCAGGATGAGGACGGCGGGGGCCGCCATGCTGCCGACTCTCGCCATGGTGGACACGAAGCCCATCCCCGTCTGCCTGACAACACAACAGATGATGGGAGTTAATACCTGGAGGTCCCAGTGAAGACATGCTGGACGGCGGCGTGTCTCACCTGATGACGGTTGGGTAGAGCTCTCCGGTGTACAGGTACACGGTGGTGAAGGAGGCCGAGGTGAAACCTTTACCGAGACACGCCATCACCGTCCTGGTGGTCTGCATGTCTGCGTATTATTAATAACATATTAATAAATGGTAAACTGAAAGGCAATCGTGTGTATTAACATTTATTAGTGTGTACTATCGTGTATTAGTGTGTACTATTGTGTATCAGTGTGTACTAATGTGTATTAGTGTGTACTGTTGTGTATCAGTGTGTACTAATGTGTATTAGTGTGTACTAATGTGTATCAGTGTGTACTAATGTGTATCAGTGTGTACTAATGTGTATCAGTGTGTACTAATGTGTATTAGTGTGTACTATTGTGTATTAGTGTGTACTAATGTGTATCAGTGTGTACTAATGTGTATTAGTGTGTACTATTGTGTATTAGTGTGTACTAATGTGTATCAGTGTGTACTAATGTGTATTAGTGTGTACTAATGTGTATCAGTGTGTACTATTGTTACCTGTGGGGATGAAGATGTTGGCGAAGATGACGAGGGCCGACAGGAAGAGACAGGTGGCCTGAGTGACCCTCCTCCCCAGGTAGGACAGCATGCCCAGAGCCAAGAGTTTGGCGGGAAAATCAACGGCTCCAAAGATGATCTGCATCTGGTAGATACTCACCTGGGACAACCAACAGCCAATAGGAGGACAGGAAGGGGTTAAACCAGGTAGAACAAAACCTAAGCATGAGACAGGTAGACAGGTAGACAGGTAAACAGGTAGACAGGTAAACAGGTAAACAGGTAGACAGGTAAACAGGTAAACAGGTAAGCAGGTAGACAGGTAGATAGGTAAGCAGGTAGACAGGTAAACAGGTAGACAGGTAGACAGGTAAGCAGATAGACAGGTAAACAGGTAGACAGGTGAGCAGGTATACAGGTAAACAAGTAGACAGGTAGACAGGTAAACAAGTAAACTGGTAGACAGGTAGGTAAACAAGTAGACAGGTAGACAGGATAAAAAAGTAAACTGGTAAACAGGTAAAGTAGTAAACTGGTAAACTGGTAGACAGGTAAACAAGTAGACAGGTAGACAGGTAAGCAGGTAGACAGGTAAACAAGTAGACAGGTAAACAAGTAGACAGGTAAACAAGTAGACAGATAGACAGGTAAGCAGGTAGACAGATAAGCAGGTAGACAGGTAAACAAGTAGACAGGTAGACAGGTAAACAAGTAAGCAGGTAGACAGGTAGACAGGTAAACATGTAGGGTGGTAAATATGTAACTATTCTTACAGGCTGATATTTTCACGCCATATTACTGACATTTTAACAAATTGTAACCACGGTAACCATTCCTGTCTCTACCTCTGAGCCCACATGGTCTGAACCTGAGGTATCAGGTGAATCAGGTGAATCAGGAGTACAGGAAGCTGTGACTCACCCCGAACTTCTGCAGGTCCATCGCCAGACCATAATATGCAAAACTGGTGGAGAACCTGCAGAGGAAGACAGACTGCTGGTAGACAGGTAGATATAGGTATGTAGCCTCTGGTAGAGGACAGGTGAGGACAGGTAGAGGACAGGTGAAGACAGGTAGAGGACAGGTGAAGACAGGTAGAGGACAGGCAGAGGACAGGTGAAGACAGGTAGAGGAAAGGTGAAGACGGGTAGGGGACAGGTGAAGACAGGTAGAGGACAGGTGAAGACAGGTAGAGGACACGTAGAAGACAGGTAGAGGACACATAGAGGACAGGTGAAGACAGGTAGAGGACAGGCGAAGACCGGTAGAGGACAGGCGAAGACCGGTAGAGGACAGGCAGAGGACAGGTAGAGGATAGGTGAAGACAGGTAGAGGAAAGGTGAAGACAGGTAGAGGACAGGTGAAGACAGGTAGAGGACACATAGAGGACAGGTGAAGACAGGTAGAGGACAGGCGAAGACCGGTAGAGGACAGGCGAAGACCGGTAGAGGACAGGCAGAGGACAGGTAGAGGACAGGTGAAGACAGGTAGAGGACAGGTGAAGACAGGTAGAGGACAGGTGAAGACAGGTAGAGGACAGGCAGAGGACAGGTGAAGACAGGTAGAGGAAAGGTGAAGACGGGTAGGGGACAGGTGAAGACAGGTAGAGGACAGGTGAAGACAGGTAGAGGACACGTAGAAGACAGGTAGAGGACACATAGAGGACAGGTGAAGACAGGTAGAGGACAGGCGAAGACCGGTAGAGGACAGGCGAAGACCGGTAGAGGACAGGCAGAGGACAGGTAGAGGACAGGTGAAGACAGGTAGAGGAAAGGTGAAGACAGGTAGAGGACAGGTAGAGGACACGTAGAAGACAGGCAGAGGACAGGTAGAGGACAGGTGAAGACAGGTAGAGGAAAGGTGAAGACAGGTAGAGGACAGGTAGAGGACACGTAGAAGACAGGCAGAGGACAGGTAGAGGACAGGTGAAGACAGGTAGAGGAAAGGTGAAGACAGGTAGAGGACAGGCGAAGACCGGTAGAGGACAGGCAGAGGACAGGTAGAGGACAGGTGAAGACAGGTGCAGACATGTAGAGGACAGGTGAAGACAGGTAGAGGACAGGCGAAGACAGGTGAAGACAGGTAGAGGACAGGTGAAGACAGGTGAAGACAGGTAGAGGACAGGTGAAGACAGGTGAAGACAGGTAGAGGACAGGTGTATGTTCTGACCAGACGGCGACCAGACAGATGGAGATGCGTCTCATCCCTCTGGTCCTCAGCAGGTCGTAGGCCGTGAGCGTCGAACGACTCGCCTCGATCTCCTTGTTCATGTGAGAATGCAGAACCTGCAGGTCACATGGTACTGATCTCAGCTTCTGATTGGATATCATGTGACAGACAGACAGGTAGTCAGACAGACAGGTATTCAGACAGACAGGTAGTCGGACAGACAGGTTACCTCCAGTGTTAGTTTGTTGCTTATCTCTGGTTTCCCGTTGATTCGAGCGACACGGTGAAGACTCTTCAACGCGTCTTCAGACCGCCGGTTCAGAACCAGCCAACGAGCCGACTCTGCGTACCACCTGACCAATCAGAGAGCAGAAAGATCAGAACCACCTGACCAATCAGAGAGCAGAAAGATCAGAACCACCTGACCAATCAGAGAGCAGAAAGATCAGAACCACCTGACCAATCAGAGAGCAGAAAGATCAGAACCACCTGACCAATCAGAGAGCAGAAAGATCAGAACCACCTGACCAATCAGAGAGCAGAAAGATCAGAACCACCTGACCAATCAGAGAGCAGATAGATACCTACCAGCTGTAGGAGAAGAAGAGGAACATGGGGGCGCAGACGACCACCTGCAGCTTCCTCCAGTCTCTCAGCCAATAGGCGAGCCCCGCCAGGACCATCTGACCAAAGGTGAAGAAGAAGGAGGTGAGGGTGCCCACTAACGTCCTCTCTCTGGTCGGGATCCACTCCACCTCTGGAGACAGACAGGTACAGAGACAGGTAGATAGACAGGTAGACGGACAGACAGACAGATAGACAGACAGGTAGACAGACAGGTTGATCAACCTCTGAGGACACATCATCAGTTAGTTTCCACAGAGAATCAATAAACAGTTCATGACCAAAAGGCAAACAGGTAGACAGACAGGTCGACAGGTACACAGACAGACAGACAGACAGGTAGACAGGTTGACAGACAGACAGAGAGACAGGTAGACAGGTTGACAGACAGACAGACAGACAGGTAGACAGGTAGACAGACAGACAGACAGAGAGACAGGTAGACAGGTAGACAGACAGACAAGTACCCAGGTACTCAGGTAGACAGGTAGACAGGTAGATAGGTAGACAGAGACAGTCAGACCGACAGGTAGACAGGTAGACAGACAGACAGTCAGACAGACAGACAGACAGACAGGTAGACAGGTACTCAGGTAGACAGGTAGACAGGTAGACAGACAGACAGTCAGACAGACAGACAGGTAGACAGACAGACAGGTAGACAGGTACTCAGGTAGACAGGTAGATAGGTAGACAGAGACAGTCAGACAGACAGGTAGACAGACAGACAGTCAGACAGACAGACAGACAGACAGGTAGACAAACAGACAGACAGACAGACAGACAGACAGAGAGACAGACAGGTAGACAGACAGACAGACAGACAGACAGGTAGACAGACAGACAGACAGACAGACAGACAGACAGACAGACAGACAGACAGGTAGACAGACAGACAGACAGGTAGACAAACAGACAGACAGACAGACAGACAGACAGACAGGTAGACAAACAGACAGACAGACAGACAGGTAGACAAACAGACAGACAGACAGACAGGTAGACAGACAGACAGACAGACAGACAGACAGGTAGACAAACAGACAGACAGACAGACAGACAGACAGGTAGACAAACAGACAGACAGACAGACAGACAGACAGACAGACAGACAGGTAGACAAACATACAGACAGACAGACAGACAGACGACAGACAGACAGACAGGTAGACAAACAGACAGACAGACAGACAGACAGGTAGACAAACAGACAGACAGACAGACAGACAGGTAGTCAGGTACTCAGTGAGACTCCGTTCAGGATGATGCCGGACACCGCCATCCCACTCAGAAACCTAAAGACGCAAGTAGGCAGTGTATGAAGGAGAGAGGGCGGAGCTACAACCCAGAATGCCGAGCTGCAGGTACGACCAAATAAGGACAGACCGCCTCCCAAACCTGAGAGAGAGAGAGAGACAGGTACACAGAGAAAGAGTCTGCTTACACACCTACGACAGGTGCAACAGGTACAGAGACCAGACAGACACTGCTGGTTCAAACCTCCACAGGTTCACAGCTTTAATGCTTCTATGTTGTATTATAACATGTTTACAGTTTGAACAGGTGAGGTTTACCTGTCTGACAGGCCGCCGTAGATGATGGCTCCTGCTAAGACTCCGCCCATATAGATGGTCTGAATCATCTGTTTCAGAGGACGCAGAGAACACACCAGGTCCCACTGAGAAAACACAGATTCAGAGTGTTACTAAACCTCCTAAAGAATCACTACAACCCCCTAAAGTATCACTACAACCTCCTAAAGTATCACTAAACCTCCTAAAGAATCACTACAACCCCCTAAAGTATCACTACAACCTCCTAAAGTATCACTAAACCTCATAAAGTATCACTAACCTCCTAAAGAATCACTAAACCTCCTAAAGAATCACTACAACCCCCTAAAGTAATCATCTACACACCTCCTAAAGTATCACTAACCCTCCTAAAGTATCACATAAACCTCCTAAAGAATCACTAAACCTCCTAAGAATCAACTACAACCCCCTAAAGTATCACTACAACCTCCTAAAGTATCACTAACCTCCTAAGAATCACTAAACCTCCTAAAGTATCACTAAACCTCCTGAAAGAATCACTACAACCCCCGAAAGTATCACTAAAAACTTCCTAAATACCACGACAACCTCATAAGTATCACTAAACCTCCTAAAGTATCATCTAAACTTCCTAAAATACCACTACAACCCCTCAAGTATCACTAACCTACTCAAATACAACTACAACCTCCCTAAAGTATCATTTAAACCTCCTAAGAAAGAGTCTCACTAAACCTCCGAAAGTATCACTAAACCTCCGAAAGTATCACTACAACACCCCCTAAAGTATCACTAAACCTCCTAAATACCACTACAACCCCTAAAGTATCACTAACTTCCTAAAATACCACTACAACCTCCTAAAGTATCATTAAACTCCTAAAGTACACTAAACCTCCTAAAGTATCACTAAACCTCCTAAAGTATCACTACAACCTCCTAAAGTATCACTAAACCCCCTAAAGTATCACTAACCTACAAAATATCACTACAACCCCCTAAAGTATCACTACAACCTCCTAAAGTATCACTAAACTCCTAAAGTATCACTACAACCTCCTAAAGTATCACTAAACCTCCTAAAGTATCACTACAACCTCCTAAAGTATCAAAACCTCCTAAAGTATCACTACAACCTCCTAAGTATCACTAAACCCCCTAAAGTATCACTAACCTCCTAAAGTATCACTACAACCTCCTAAAGTATCACTACAACCTCCTAAAGTATCACTACAACCCCCTAAAGTATCACTAAACCTCCTAAAGTATCACTACAACCCCCTAAAGTATCACTAAACTTCCTAAAATACCACTACAACCTCCTAAAGTATCACTACAACCCCCTAAAGTATCACTAAACCCCCTAAAGTATCACTAAACCTCCTAAAGTATCACTACAACCTCCTAAAGTATCACTAAACCTCCTAAAGTATCACTACAACCTCCTAAAGTATCACTAAACCCCCTAAAGTATCACTAAACCTCCTAAAATATCACTACAACCCCCTAAAGTATCACTACAACCTCCTAAAGTATCACTAAACCTCCTAAAGTATCACTACAACCTCCTAAAGTATCACTAAACCTCCTAAAGTATCACTACAACCTCCTAAAGTATCACTACCACCCCCTAAAGTATCACTAAACCCCCTAAAGTATCACTACAACCTCCTAAAGTATCACTACAACCCTCTAAAGTATCACTAAACCCCCTAAAGTATCACTAAACCTCCTAAAGTATCACTACAACCCCCTAAAGTATCACTAAACCTCCTAAAGTATCACTACAACTCCTAAAGTATCACTAAACCTCCTAAAGTATCACTACAACCTCCTAAAGTATCACTAAACCTCCTAAAGTATCACTACAACCTCCTAAAGTATCACTAAACCCCTAAAGTATCACTACAACCTCCTAAAGTATCACTACAACCTCCTAAAGTATCACTAAACCTCCTAAAGTATCACTACAACCCCCTAAAGTATCACTAAACCCCTAAAGTATCACTAAACCTCCTAAACTCCTAAAATACCACTACAACCTCCTAAAGTATCACTGAACCTCCTAAAGTATCACTACAACCCCCTAAAGTATCACTACAACCTCCTAAAGTATCACTACAACCCCCTAAAGTATCACTAAACTTCTAAAATACCACTACAACTCCTAAAGTATCACTAAACCTCCTAAAGTATCACTAAACTCCTAAAATACACTACAACCTCCTAAAGTATCACTAAACTTCCTAAAATATCACTACAGCCTCCTAAAGTATCACTACAACCTCCTAAAGTATCACTACAACCCCCTAAAGTATCACTAAACCTAAAATACCACTAAACCTCCTAAAGTATCATTAAACCTCCTAAAGTATCACTAAACCTCCTAAAGTATCACTACAACCCCCTAAAGTATCACTAAACCTCCTAAAGTATCACTACAACCTCCTAAAGTATCACTAAACCTCCTAAAGTATCACTACAACCCCCTAAAGTATCACTAAACCTCCTAAAGTATCACTACAACCCCCTAAAGTATCACTAAACTTCCTAAAATACACTACAACCTCCTAAAGTATCATTAACCTCCTAAGTATCATACAAACCTCCTAAAGTATCACTAAACCTCCTAAAGTATCACTAAACCCCTTAAGTATCACTACAACCCCCTAAAGTATCACTACAACCTCCTAAAGTATCACTACAACCTCCTAAAGTATCACTAAACCTCCTAAAGTATCACTACAACCTCCTAAAGTATCACTAAACCTCCTAAAGTATCACTACAACCTCCTAAAGTACTACAACCCCTAAAGTATCACTAAACCCCTAAAGTATCACTAAACCTCCTAAAGTATCACTACAACCTCCTAAAGTATCACTAAACCTCCTAAAGTATCACTACAACCTCCTAAAGTATCACTAAACCCCCTAAAGTATCACTACAACCCCCTAAAGTATCACTACAACCTCCTAAAGTATCACTACAACCTCCTAAAGTATCACTAAACCTCCTAAAGTATCACTACAACCTCCTAAAGTATCACTAAACCTCCTAAAGTATCACTAAACCTCCTAAAGTATCACTACAACCCCCTAAAGTATCACTAAACCCCCTAAAGTATCACTAACCTCCTAAAGTATCACACAACCTCCTAAAGTATCACTACAACCCCCTAAAGTATCACTAAACCCCTAAAGTATCACTAAACCTCCTAAAGTATCACTAAACCTCCTAAAGTATCACTAAACCCCCTAAAGTATCACTAAACCTCCTAAAGTATCACTACAACCTCCTAAAGTATCACTAAACCTCCTAAAGTATCACTACAACCCCCTAAAGTATCACTAAACCCCTAAAGTATCACTACAACCCCCTAAAGTATCACTACAACCCCCTAAAGTATCACTAAACCTCTAAAGTATCACTACAACCCCCTAAAGTATCACTAAACCTTCTAAAGTATCACTACAACCCCCTAAAGTATCACTAAACCCCCTAAAGTATCACTACAACCCCCTAAAGTATCACTAAACCCCCTAAAGTATCACTACAACCCCCTAAAGTATCACTACAACCCCTAAAGTATCACTAAACCTCTAAAGTATCACTACAAACCCCCTAAAGTATCACTAAACCTTCTAAAGTATCACTACAACCCCCTAAAGTATCACAAACCTCCTAAAGTATCACTAAACCCCCTAAAGTATCACTACAACCCTAAAGTATCACTAAACCTCCTAAGTATCACTAAACCCTAAAGTATCACTACAACCCCCTAAAGTATCACTAAACCCCTAAAGTATCACTACAACCCCCTAAAGTATCACTACAACCCCCTAAAGTATCACTAAACCTTCTAAAGTATCACTACAACCCCCTAAAGTATCACTAAACCCCCTAAAGTATCACTAAACCTTCTAAAGTATCACTACAACCTCCTAGTTCTTTTTTGCTTCCTGCTCTTCCTCCTGTGCAGACGCTTCGCTGAGTTGCTCTCCGCTTTGCTTTCTTTTATCATTGCTATGCTTATCTTTCGCTACTAAATTTTGGAAAAACGGGTCCTGGATACTTACAAATCACTGGGAGTTTAATTTATGAAAGAAACTGAAGGCTACCACTATTTTAAAAACTGTTTTACTTTGTGAGCGCGGCCTATCAGCAGCACAAGCCTGTACTATAGTGAACGGGAGCGAGGTGCTTGGCTAAAGCTAATCAGCAGCAAGATGCCTCCCTTCTCCACGGATGACTACTACAAACTTCTACAGAAGATAGCAGTGCTGGAAACAAAGATTATCCGGCTCGAAGTGAATGCGGAGGTGAATGGACTATGTGGGAATGAAACCACTCTACCACTGACTCAAAACAGTGAACTGGAACAGGCTAATAGAAAGCTAATTAGCACCAACAAGACCACCAAGAATCAAGAGGGCAATAAATCGACTAGTAGTCCTCCCTGGAACGCTCTTGGTGCAAAGCAAAGCGTAAATCATGTCCCTGGGAAATGGGAGGAAAACTTACAGGCAGAACCCAGGACCCCAGATATATGATGCGACCGGCTGGCCTGCATTAGCATCTGAGCATAGTGCCTCATCAACCCCTGTACAAAGTAAGGTCCAACCGTGGACAACTGTGAAAGGAAGGATGAGTAACAAACCTCCCCAACAAAGAAGTTTGCAAACTGAAGAACAGATTTGCTCCACTGTTGCAGGACCCTGGACTCGATCTGATGCCCTGGATATGTCAACTCTTCACACAGCAGGGTAAGAACCAAAAGCAACTCTGAAGGAAAAGGCTACAGGAAAGCTAACAACTGGGCCTCAAACTCAAACTCTGATTGTGGGTGATGATGCTGTTAAAGATG
>CM025834.1:115936-175663 GCA_014673565.1 Sebastes schlegelii | reverse complement strand
TATATTAATGATATCACATATATTGATATTTATTTTTTATTTATTTACCTTTATATTAATTCACTTAATTTACTCTTGTTTAATTTACACTTTTATTTATTATGTATTCACTTTTGCATTTTTTTCACCCATTATCTCCCTATTCTCTATTCTTTATTATCTATTCTCTATTATCTATACTTTATTATCTATTCTTTATTATCTATACTTTATTCTTTATTCATTATCTCTCTATATTCTATTCTATTCTTTATATTCTTTATTCATTATATCTCTATTATCTATTATCTATTCTTTATTCTCTCTATTCTTTATATTCATTTTTCTTTATATTCTTTATACATGTAATCATTAATCATTTCTTCATGCGTTGCTCTTCATGTGTTCTGCAGGGTCTGCAGGGTCTACAGGGTCTGCAGTGTCTGCAGTCTGCAGGGTCTGCAGGGTCTGCAGTGTCTGCAGTCTGCAGTCTGCAGTGTCTGCAGGGTCTGCAGTGTCTGCAGGGTCTGCAGTGTCTGCAGTGTCTGCAGTGTCTGCAGGGTCTGCAGTGTCTGCAGTGTCTGCAGTGTCTGCAGTGTCTGCAGGGTCTGCAGTGTCTGCAGTGTCTGCAGTGTCTGCAGGGTCTGCAGGGTCTGCAGTCTGCAGGGTCTGCAGTGTCTGCAGTGTCTGCAGTGTCTGCAGGGTCTGCAGTGTCTGCAGGGTCTGCAGGGTCTGCAGGGTCTGCAGTGTCTGCAGTGTCTGCAGGGTCTGCAGGGTCTGCAGTGTCTGCAGTGTCTGCAGTGTACACTACAGGAACCAGATCTCATCCTGGACTACGGGGACCCTGTTTGGGACCCCTGGCCTCGGTATTGATCAGGTAGATGTATTGATCAGGTAGTATTGATCAGGTAGTATTGATCAGGTAGTAGATGTATTGATCAAGTAGTATTGATCAGGTAGTATTGATCAGGTAAATGTATTGATCAGGTAGTATTGATCAGGTAGTATTGATCAGGTAGTAGATGTATTGATCAAGTAGTATTGATCAGGTAGTATTGATCAGGTAAATGTATTGATCAGGTAGATGTATTGATCAGGTAGTAGATGTATTGATCAGGTAGTATTGATCAGGTAAATGTATTGATCAGGTAGATGTATTGATCAGGTAGATGTATTGATCAGGTAGTATTGATCAGGTAAATGTATTGATCAGGTAGATGTATTGATCAGGTAAATGTATTGATCAGGTAGTATTGATCAGGTAAATGTATTGATCAGGTAGATGTATTGATCAGGTAGTATTGATCAGGTAGTATTGATCAGGTAGTATTGATCAGGTAAATGTATTGATCAGGTAGTAGATGTATTGATCAGGTAGTATTGATCAGGTAGTATTGATCAGGTAAATGTATTGATCAGGTAGTAGATGTATTGATCAGGTAGTATTGATCAGGTAGTATTGATCAGGTAAATGTATTGATCAGGTAGTATTGATCAGGTAAATGTATTGATCAGGTAGATGTATTGATCAGGTAGATGTATTGATCAGGTAGTATTGATCAGGTAAATGTATTGATCAGGTAGAGTACCTTTTGGAGACGTCCATCAGAACACCTGAGAACATCTTCTCACCCAACCGGAAGGACACCACCAGCGCGTCATCGATGACGTGGTCTAGAGAGACCCGGACCTCGGAGCCGGGACTCAGAACCTGAACCGGACTAGGACCGGTACCGGATTCCGGTCCAGTACCAGAGGAGTCCTCCTGCTTCAGGGGTTCTGTCAGCAGCCGTCTCTTCTGGGCCCGGCCGGGACCGGGACCGGGACCCGAGGAGTCCTCGGTACCAGCTGAGGTTCTGAACCCGGGCTCTGTCTCCGGGTCCAGGAGGTCCTCCGCGGGACCGTGACCAGGTCTCAGCTCCGGGTAGTCTCTGTCTCGGTCCGTCGGTTCTGCTGGTTCCGCCAGAGAGAGCCCGGCCTCGGTCCCGGTCCCGGGCGGAGGAGCCGGGTAGGAGTGCAGGAAGACGGCGGAGGACTGCGGGTCCAGCAGGGAGGAGCGGTACCGGTCCCCCACCCGGTCCCCCATCAGGTCCACCGGGGACTGACTGAGCAGCTGCTCGGTACCGGTACCGGTACCGGGCTGGTCAGAGAGGTTCTGGAGCTCCCCGTCCTCCCCTCCTCCAGACCCGGCCCCGGATCCTCCAGCGGCTCTCTCCCGGTCCTCCCGGTCCTCCCGGTGGACCTGCTCGACCCCCCGCGGGCCGTTCATGTCCTGTGTGTCTGCAGGCAGCTCCGGTCCGGCCGGGCCGGGCTGTGCGGGGCCCGGTTCCGGTCCTTCAGGGTTCTGGCTTCTTGTTGTTGTTGGACCAGCAGCGCGCGGCTCTGCAGCCACGGCCGCCATTTTACCCCGCTGTGAGCCGAGCGGGGGGGGCGGCCCGGGACGAGCCGGTCCAGAGAGCCGGCTCCAGAGACTCAGAGAGCCGGCACCAGAGACTCAGAGACTCAGAGAGCCGGCTCCAGAGACTCAGAGACTCAGAGAGCCGGCACCAGAGACTCAGAGACTCAGAGAGCCGGCTCCAGAGACTCAGAGACTCAGAGACTCAGAGAGCCGGCACCAGAGACTCAGAGACTCAGAGAGCCGGCTCCAGAGACTCAGAGACTCAGAGACTCAGAGAGCCGGCCAAGGTCTCTCCATGAATCAATGCTGATCCTAGTGTTGGCTTTTCCCGCCTCAGCCTCCCGACCGCGGCCGGAGGGAACGGGGGAGACGATAACGTTTCTCTCTGCGGAGCCCCGTCACTTCACAAGACACGGGAAACCTCTGTTGGTCTGGAGGAGCTGCAGCAGTTATTTCTGCACAAACGTCCACTGAACATTCACTAGATATTCTCAGAGCTAAACTAACTCTGCTGCAGTGTGGAGTGAGCAGCATGCACGTGAGAGGTGGAGAGAGAGAGAGAAGGAGCGTGGTGTGTGAGTGAAGGCAGCAGAGGAGTGGTCTGAACAGCGTAGCCACATGTGAGCGACCATGAGACACCGACCCGGTAGAGTTATACGTGGAAGAAGTTACAAACAGTCCCTTTACTTAAGTCAAGGCAGAATGATAGCACGGTCTTCTCCGCGATATGGGCACTACATGCACATGTGACTGAATGTTGTGTTAATGACGTCCGTACGACCAATCAGGTGATGACAGACAAGGATCAAACCATTAAGCAGGGAGGGGTGGGGGGTGACGGTCTACAGGTTCAGAGCAGGAGGAAGAGGAGGAGAGAAAGAGAGAGGAGTGCGGTACGCGAATAGCAGACAAGATGAGTGACAGTCGGAAACGAAGCAGCATGTAAAGTTAAGTTATTCTAGACATTATAAGGTTTAGTATAATTATATTGAATAATTTAAGTGATATATGTGCACACATACTAATCAAAGGTCAAAACAGCGCTAAATCTGGCTGAATTATAAAAGGCAGAGGTGGTGAAATGAAGAGCCGTTTGGGAGCCGAAAGAGCCGCCTCTTCTTGATGAGCTGAGCTAAATGATCTGATCACTAAAAAGAGCCCAAACTCCCATCACTACTGCCGAGTGGCGCCAAGCCCCGCCCCCCACTACACTGGCAGCTGCGCAGGCGCACTGCGGTTGGCTGGAGGGCCTGTCACTCAAACGAGACGTAGCAGAGCGTCGTCTCTGATTGGATGATTGTGTTCAGAGACTGTGAGGCGTCAGGTCGACGTCAGGGGGCGTGGTCATCTTCACCAGGAACAAACACACCTACAGCTAAACATCAATCAATCAATCAATCAATCAATCAATCAATCAATGACTGCAGATTGTCTGAAACGTTTCCTTATTGTATTGTTTTATTGTTATTTTAGGTATGTTCATTTGAATACTTATTTACTCGATCCTTTTTATTCCACTGAGGGAGCTGAGAGAAACTGTTGTTTCCTTCTGTCCATGCAAATACTCAGGGAAATCACAATAACGTGAATCTTCAATCTTGAATCTGATCAACCAATCAGCAGCTGATCAATCAATCAGCAGCTGATCAATCAATCAGCAGCTGATCAGTGCAACTACCTTTGTTTACATGTCATTTATTACATTACTCTACTCTACCTGTTCCCTCTGTTTACATCACATCTATTGTTATATGTTCTATGTTTAATCTGTTCTATGTTTAACCTGTTCTATGTTTTACCTGTTCTATGTTTTACCTGTTCTGTTTTACCTGTTCTATGTTTTACCTGTTCTATGTTTTACCTGTTCTGTTTTACCTGTTCTATGTTTTACCTGTTCTATGTTTTATCTGTTCTATGTTTTACCTGTTCTATGTTTAATCTGTTCTATGTTTTACCTGTTCTATGTTTCACCTGTTCTGTGTTTCACCTGTTCTATGTTTCACCTGTTCTATGTTTAATCTGTTCTATGTTTAACCTGTTCTATGTTTCACCTGTTCTGTGTTTCACCTGTTCTATGTTTCACCTGTTCTATGTTTAACCTGTTCTATGTTTCACCTGTTCTATGTTTCACCTGTTCTATGTTTAATCTGTTCTATGTTTCACCTGTTCTATGTTTAATCTGTTCTATGTTTCACCTGTTCTATGTTTAATCTGTTCTATGTTTAACCTGTTCTATGTTTAATCTGTTCTATGTTTAACCTGTTTCTATGTTTCACCTGTTCTATGTTTAATCTGTTCTATGTTTAATCTGTTCTATGTTTAATGTGTTCTATGTTTAATGTGTTCTATGTTTAATGTGTTCTATGTTTAACCTGTTCTATGTTTCACCTGTTCTGTGTTTCACCTGTTCTATGTTTAACCTGTTCTATGTTTAATCTGTTCTATGTTTAACCTGTTCTATGTTTAATCTGTTCTATGTTTAACCTGTTCTATGTTTCACCTGTTCTATGTTTCACCTGTTCTATGTTTAACCTGTTCTATGTTTAATCTGTTCTATGTTTAATGTGTTCTATGTTTAATGTGTTCTATGTTTAATCTGTTCTATGTTTAATCTGTTCTATGTTTAATCTGTTCTATGTTTAATGTGTTCTATGTTTAATCTGTTCTATGTTTAATGTGTTCTATGTTTAATCTGTTCTATGTTTAATGTGTTCTATGTTTAATGTGTTCTATGTTTAATGTGTTCTATGTTTAATGTGTTCTATGTTTAATGTGTTCTATGTTTAACCTGTTCTATGTTTCACCTGTTCTGTGTTTCACCTGTTCTGTTTCACCCTGTTCTATGTTTAATCTGTTCTATGTTTAACCTGTTCTATGTTTCACCTGTTCTGTGTTTCACCTGTTCTATGTTTCACCTGTTCTATGTTTAATCTGTTCTATGTTTAACCTGTTCTATGTTTCACCTGTTCTGTGTTTCACCTGTTCTATGTTTCACCTGTTCTATGTTTAACCTGTTCTATGTTTCACCTGTTCTATGTTTCACCTGTTCTATGTTTCACCTGTTCTATGTTTAATCTGTTCTATGTTTCACCTGTTCTATGTTTAATCTGTTCTATGTTTCACCTGTTCTATGTTTCACCTGTTCTATGTTTCACCTGTTCTATGTTTAATCTGTTCTATGTTTCACCTGTTCTATGTTTAATCTGTTCTATGTTTCACCTGTTCTATGTTTCACCTGTTCTATGTTTCACCTGTTCTATGTTTAATCTGTTCTATGTTTCACCTGTTCTATGTTTCACCTGTTCTATGTTTCACCTGTTCTATGTTTAATCTGTTCTATGTTTAACCTGTTCTATGTTTCACCTGTTCTATGTTTCACCTGTTCTATGTTTAATCTGTTCTATGTTTCACCTGTTCTATGTTTCACCTGTTCTATGTTTAATCTGTTCTATGTTTAATCTGTTCTATGTTTCACCTGTTCTATGTTTAATCTGTTCTATGTTTCACCTGTTCTATGTTTCACCTGTTCTATGTTTAACCTGTTCTATGTTTAATCTGTTCTATGTTTAACCTGTTCTATGTTTAATCTGTTCTATGTTTAATCTGTTCTATGTTTCACCTGTTCTATGTTTAATCTGTTCTATGTTTCATTAATCTGTTCTATGTTTAATCTGTTCTATGTTTAACCTGTTCTATGTTTCACCTGTTCTATGTTTAACCTGTTCTATGTTTCACCTGTTCTATGTTTCACCTGTTCTATGTTTCACCTGTTCTATGTTTAATCTGTTCTATGTTTAACCTGTTCTATGTTTCACCTGTTCTATGTTTCACCTGTTCTATGTTTAATCTGTTCTATGTTTAACCTGTTCTATGTTTCACCTGTTCTATGTTTCACCTGTTCTGTGTTTCACCTGTTCTATGTTTAACCTGTTCTATGTTTCACCTGTTCTATGTTTAATCTGTTCTATGTTTAATCTGTTCTATGTTTAATGTGTTCTATGTTTAATGTGTTCTATGTTTAATCTGTTCTATGTTTAATGTGTTCTATGTTTAATCTGTTCTATGTTTAATGTGTTCTATGTTTAATCTGTTCTATGTTTAATGTGTTCTATGTTTAATCTGTTCTATGTTTAATCTGTTCTATGTTTAATGTGTTCTATGTTTAATGTGTTCTATGTTTAATCTGTTCTATGTTTAATGTGTTCTATGTTTAATGTGTTCTATGTTTAATCTGTTCTATGTTTAATGTGTTCTATGTTTAATCTGTTCTATGTTTAATCTGTTCTATGTTTCACCTGTTCTATGTTTAATGTGTTCTATGTTTAATCTGTTCTATGTTTAATCTGTTCTATGTTTAACGTGTTCTATGTTTAATCTGTTCTATGTTTAATCTGTTCTATGTTTAATGTGTTCTATGTTTAATCTGTTCTATGTTTAATCTGTTCTATGTTTAATCTGTTCTATGTTTAATCTGTTCTATGTTTAATGTGTTCTATGTTTAATCTGTTCTATGTTTAATGTGTTCTATGTTTAATCTGTTCTATGTTTCACCTGTTCTATGTTTAATCTGTTCTATGTTTAATGTGTTCTATGTTTAATGTGTTCTATGTTTAATCTGTTCTATGTTTAATGTGTTCTATGTTTAATCTGTTCTATGTTTAATGTGTTCTATGTTTAATCTGTTCTATGTTTAATGTGTTCTATGTTTAATGTGTTCTATGTTTAATGTGTTCTATGTTTAATGTGTTCTATGTTTAATCTGTTCTATGTTTAATGTGTTCTATGTTTAATCTGTTCTATGTTTAATGTGTTCTATGTTTAATCTGTTCTATGTTTAATGTGTTCTATGTTTAATCTGTTCTATGTTTAATGTGTTTCTATGTTTAATGTGTTCTATGTTTAATGTGTTCTATGTTTAATCTGTTTCTATGTTTAATGTGTTCTATGTTTAATCTGTTCTATGTTTAATGTGTTCTATGTTTAATGTGTTCTATGTTTAATCTGTTCTATGTTTAATCTGTTCTATGTTTAATCTGTTTCTATGTTTAATGTGTTCTATGTTTAATCTGTTCTATGTTTAATGTGTTCTATGTTTAATGTGTTCTATGTTCCACCTGTTCTATGTTTCACCTGTTCTATGTTTAATGTGTTCTATGTTTAATGTGTTCTATGTTTAATCTGTTTTATGTTTAATGTGTTCTATGTTTAATGTGTTCTATGTTTAATGTGTTCTATGTTTAATCTGTTCTATGTTTAATGTGTTCTATGTTTAATGTGTTCTATGTTTAATGTGTTCTATGTTTCACCTGTTCTATGTTTCACCTGTTCTATGTTTAATGTGTTCTATGTTTAATCTGTTTTATGTTTAATGTGTTCTATGTTTAATGTGTTCTATGGTTAATGTGTTCTATGTTTAATGTGTTCTATGTTTAATGTGTTCTATGTTTAATGTGTTCTATGTTTAATGTGTTCTATGTTTAATCTGTTCTATGTTTAATGTGTTCTATGTTTAATCTGTTCTATGTTTAATGTGTTCTATGTTTAATGTGTTCTATGTTTAATCTGTTCTATGTTTAATCTGTTCTATGTTTAATCTGTTCTATGTTTAATCTGTTCTATGTTTAATGTGTTCTATGTTTAATCTGTTCTATGTTTAATGTGTTCTATGTTTAATGTGTTCTATGTTTCACCTGTTCTATGTTTAATGTGTTCTATGTTTAATGTGTTCTATGTTTAATGTGTTCTATGTTTAATGTGTTCTATGTTTAATCTGTTCTATGTTTAATGTGTTCTATGTTTAATGTGTTCTATGTTTAATCTGTTCTATGTTTAATGTGTTCTATGTTTAATCTGTTCTATGTTTAATGTGTTCTATGTTTAATGTGTTCTATGTTTAATGTGTTCTATGTTTAATCTGTTCTATGTTTAATGTGTTCTATGTTTAATCTGTTCTATGTTTAATGTGTTCTATGTTTAATGTGTTCTATGTTTAATCTGTTCTATGTTTAATCTGTTCTATGTTTAATCTGTTCTATGTTTAATGTGTTCTATGTTTAATCTGTTCTATGTTTAATGTGTTCTATGTTTAATGTGTTCTATGTTCCACCTGTTCTATGTTTCACCTGTTCTATGTTTAATGTGTTCTATGTTTAATGTGTTCTATGTTTAATCTGTTTTATGTTTAATGTGTTCTATGTTTAATGTGTTCTATGTTTAATGTGTTCTATGTTTAATGTGTTCTATGTTTAATGTGTTCTATGTTTAATGTGTTCTATGTTTAATGTGTTCTATGTTTCACCTGTTCTATGTTTCACCTGTTCTATGTTTAATGTGTTCTATGTTTAATGTGTTCTATGTTTAATCTGTTTTATGTTTAATGTGTTCTATGTTTAATGTGTTCTATGGTTAATGTGTTCTATGTTTAATGTGTTCTATGTTTAATGTGTTCTATGTTTAATGTGTTCTATGTTTAATGTGTTCTATGTTTAATGTGTTCTATGTTTAATCTGTTCTATGTTTAATGTGTTCTATGTTTAATCTGTTCTATGTTTAATGTGTTCTATGTTTAATGTGTTCTATGTTTAATCTGTTCTATGTTTAATCTGTTCTATGTTTAATCTGTTCTATGTTTAATGTGTTCTATGTTTAATCTGTTCTATGTTTAATGTGTTCTATGTTTAATGTGTTCTATGTTCCACCTGTTCTATGTTTCACCTGTTCTATGTTTAATGTGTTCTATGTTTAATGTGTTCTATGTTTAATCTGTTTTATGTTTAATGTGTTCTATGTTTAATGTGTTCTATGTTTAATGTGTTCTATGTTTAATCTGTTCTATGTTTAATGTGTTCTATGTTTAATGTGTTCTATGTTTAATGTGTTCTATGTTTCACCTGTTCTATGTTTCACCTGTTCTATGTTTAATGTGTTCTATGTTTAATGTGTTCTATGTTTAATCTGTTTTATGTTTAATGTGTTCTATGTTTAATGTGTTCTATGGTTAATGTGTTCTATGTTTAATGTGTTCTATGTTTAATGTGTTCTATGTTTAATGTGTTTTATGTTTAATGTGTTCTATGGTTAATGTGTTCTATGTTTAATGTGTTCTATGTTTAATGTGTTCTATGTTTAATGTGTTCTATGTTTAATCTGTTCTATGTTTAATGTGTTCTATGTTTAATGTGTTCTATGTTTAATGTGTTCTATGTTTCACCTGTTCTATGTTTAATGTGTTCTATGTTTAATGTGTTCTATGTTTCACCTGTTCTATGTTTCACCTGTTCTATGTTTAATGTGTTCTATGTTTAATCTGTTTTATGTTTAATGTGTTCTATGTTTAATGTGTTCTATGTTTAATGTGTTCTATGTTTAATGTGTTCTATGTTTAATGTGTTCTATGTTTAATGTGTTCTATGTTTAATCTGCCTCGTTTAGTCTTTAGTAAAGTGTTTGTTGTAAAGCTCTGATCAGAAGTGGACTCTGTGAATCTCTTTCTATTTAATACAATGACAATAAAGCTTTCTATTCTGTTCTATTCTATTCTATCAGTCAATGTCTGATCAACCTGATCAGCTGCTGATCAATAAAACTATCTCTGATCTGGGTTCACAGCAGATCACTTCAGTCAACCTCCTTCTGATCACAAACCAATAACTGATCAATAACTCTCAAATAAGAGCTGAACCACTGGCGGGGTGAAGTTTAAACATAAACACTGAACTATGATTCAAAACCAACGATGAATTAATCCACTGACACATGTTGTTGTGATAGTTAATAATCAATATCCGGACCTGTGACCTTCAGAATAAGAGCACTGATTTATATCCTGATCACTGAATTAAAATGCAGATCAATAATCAATCAGTGTCATAACAGAGTGACCATCAGCCAGCCAGAGCACAGTATCAATCACACATACATACATATATATTCATATATATAATATATATATGAATATATATGTATGTATGTATATGTATACATACATACATATATAATAAACAAAGACGATAACAATAATCTGATATGAATCACAGTTTTATTAGCGTGTTACACTGTTATTGATTATTGATTTATCATTATTAATGACATTATAACACTATTATATCACTCAGGTCTAATCAATAATCTATAATCAAACATCTGTCTGTTTATTTTCACTCATTCTAAATAACTTTAAATTTTTTTATCTCAGTAAAATTCATTTTCTGGAACAGAACTCTTTTACACTGAAACTTTATTTTGTCATTAATGACTCCAGCCGTCTGATTGGTCGATTGTCAGTCCAGCCGTCTGATTGGTCGAGGTTCAGTCCAGCCGTCTGATTGGTCGATTGTCAGTCCAGCCGTCTCATTGGTCTATGTTGAGTCCAGCCGTCTGATTGGTCGATGGTCAGTCCAGCCGTCTGATTGGTCGATGGTCAGTCCAGCCGTCTGATTGGTCGAGGTTCAGTCCAGCCGTCTGATTGGTCAGAGGGCGTTGAGTCCGATCCCTTCTTCTTCCTTCAGCTCTTTTAAAGCCATGCCTTCAGTTGAGACCCCGCCCTCTTTTAAAGACACGCCCTCTTCCGGTTTGGGGGCGGGGCGTAATTCAGACCTTCACACAACAACAGACCGTTTTCAGTTATTGATGTTTATTTATTGATTGATTACGTATTGACTAACGTCCGGGCCACACCGCCTGCGTGAACAGCGGCAGAAAGAAAACATGCAACCGCCACGCAGCCGCGCCGCGCCGCTCAACGCCGCGCCGCTCAACGCCGGCCGCTCAATGCCGGCTGCGTGGCGGTATCGCCGCTCTAACCCGTTAAGTTGGGCGCCAAAATAAAAAGGAAGCGGTTGTGCGACGCTCACGTAGGCAGTGTGGCCCGGGCGTAGGCAGTGTGGCCCGGGCGTAGGCAGTGTGGCCCGGGCGTAGGCCCAGCAGTATCGCTAGCTCAACACTGAAGCTAATGCTGCTAATGAAGCTAACTGTTAGCTGTTAGCTCACCATTTCTCCTCCACGTCTTCGATGGTGTCGGACAGCTCCACGTTTAGCGTCTCCGGCAGGAAGCAGGCAAAGCCGGAAGCCAACACTGCCGCCCCCCCGTACACCACGCTGGGCAGAGCAGGGAGCACCTGGGAAATGTAGTCCATCAGTACTGTTAGCATTAGCATTAGCAACAACAAAGCTTCAATCAGCTGAGTTTGTTTGATGTCATTATTCTTGAGATTGACGGATTATGTGAATGAACGAGTATAAAAACAGGAATCATTATTATTGATTAACGAGGTTTGGATCAGTGATGTCACCTCGTCCAGGATGAGGACGGCGGGGGCCGCCATGCTGCCGACTCTCGCCATGGTGGACACGAAGCCCATCCCCGTCTGCCTGACAACACAACAGATGATGGGAGTTAATACCTGGAGGTCCCAGTGAAGACGTGCTGGACGGCGGCGTGTCTCACCTGATGACGGTTGGGTAGAGCTCTCCGGTGTACAGGTACACGGTGGTGAAGGAGGCCGAGGTGAAACCTTTACCGAGACACGCCATCACCGTCCTGGTGGTCTGCATGTCTGCGTATTATTAATTACATATTAATAAATGGTAAACTGAAAGGCAATCGTGTGTATTAACATTTATTAGTGTGTACTATCGTGTATTAGTGTGTACTATTGTGTATCAGTGTGTACTAATGTGTATTAGTGTGTACTGTTGTGTATCAGTGTGTACTAATGTGTATTAGTGTGTACTAATGTGTATCAGTGTGTACTAATGTGTATCAGTGTGTACTAATGTGTATCAGTGTGTACTAATGTGTATTAGTGTGTACTATTGTGTATTAGTGTGTACTAATGTGTATCAGTGTGTACTAATGTGTATTAGTGTGTACTATTGTGTATTAGTGTGTACTAATGTGTATCAGTGTGTACTAATGTGTATTAGTGTGTACTAATGTGTATCAGTGTGTACTATTGTTACCTGTGGGGATGAAGATGTTGGCGAAGATGACGAGGGCCGACAGGAAGAGACAGGTGGCCTGAGTGACCCTCCTCCCCAGGTAGGACAGCATGCCCAGAGCCAAGAGTTTGGCGGGAAAATCAACGGCTCCAAAGATGATCTGCATCTGGTAGATACTCACCTGGGACAACCAACAGCCAATAGGAGGACAGGAAGGGGTTAAACCAGGTAGAACAAAACCTAAGCATGAGACAGGTAGACAGGTAGACAGGTAAACAGGTAGACAGGTAAACAGGTAAACAGGTAGACAGGTAAACAGGTAAACAGGTAAGCAGGTAGACAGGTAGATAGGTAAGCAGGTAGACAGGTAAACAGGTAGACAGGTAAGCAGATAGACAGGTAAACAGGTAGACAGGTGAGCAGGTATACAGGTAAACAAGTAGACAGGTAGACAGGTAAACAAGTAAACTGGTAGACAGGTAGGTAAACAAGTAGACAGGTAGACAGGATAAAAAAGTAAACTGGTAAACAGGTAAAGTAGTAAACTGGTAAACTGGTAGACAGGTAAACAAGTAGACAGGTAGACAGGTAAGCAGGTAGACAGGTAAACAAGTAGACAGGTAAACAAGTAGACAGGTAAACAGGTAGACAGGTAAACAAGTAGACAGATAGACAGGTAAGCAGGTAGACAGATAAGCAGGTAGACAGGTAAACAAGTAGACAGGTAGACAGGTAAACAAGTAAGCAGGTAGACAGGTAGACAGGTAAACATGTAGGGTGGTAAATATGTAACTATTCTTACAGGCTGATATTTTCACGCCATATTACTGACATTTTAACAAATTGTAACCACGGTAACCATTCCTGTCTCTACCTCTGAGCCCACATGGTCTGAACCTGAGGTATCAGGTGAATCAGGTGAATCAGGAGTACAGGAAGCTGTGACTCACCCCGAACTTCTGCAGGTCCATCGCCAGACCATAATATGCAAAACTGGTGGAGAACCTGCAGAGGAAGACAGACTGCTGGTAGACAGGTAGATATAGGTATGTAGCCTCTGGTAGAGGACAGGTGAGGACAGGTAGAGGACAGGTGAAGACAGGTAGAGGACAGGTGAAGACAGGTAGAGGACAGGCAGAGGACAGGTGAAGACAGGTAGAGGAAAGGTGAAGACGGGTAGGGGACAGGTGAAGACAGGTAGAGGACAGGTGAAGACAGGTAGAGGACACGTAGAAGACAGGTAGAGGACACATAGAGGACAGGTGAAGACAGGTAGAGGACAGGCGAAGACCGGTAGAGGACAGGCGAAGACCGGTAGAGGACAGGCAGAGGACAGGTAGAGGATAGGTGAAGACAGGTAGAGGAAAGGTGAAGACAGGTAGAGGACAGGTGAAGACAGGTAGAGGACACATAGAGGACAGGTGAAGACAGGTAGAGGACAGGCGAAGACCGGTAGAGGACAGGCGAAGACCGGTAGAGGACAGGCAGAGGACAGGTAGAGGACAGGTGAAGACAGGTAGAGGACAGGTGAAGACAGGTAGAGGACAGGTGAAGACAGGTAGAGGACAGGCAGAGGACAGGTGAAGACAGGTAGAGGAAAGGTGAAGACGGGTAGGGGACAGGTGAAGACAGGTAGAGGACAGGTGAAGACAGGTAGAGGACACGTAGAAGACAGGTAGAGGACACATAGAGGACAGGTGAAGACAGGTAGAGGACAGGCGAAGACCGGTAGAGGACAGGCGAAGACCGGTAGAGGACAGGCAGAGGACAGGTAGAGGACAGGTGAAGACAGGTAGAGGAAAGGTGAAGACAGGTAGAGGACAGGTAGAGGACACGTAGAAGACAGGCAGAGGACAGGTAGAGGACAGGTGAAGACAGGTAGAGGAAAGGTGAAGACAGGTAGAGGACAGGTAGAGGACACGTAGAAGACAGGCAGAGGACAGGTAGAGGACAGGTGAAGACAGGTAGAGGAAAGGTGAAGACAGGTAGAGGACAGGCGAAGACCGGTAGAGGACAGGCAGAGGACAGGTAGAGGACAGGTGAAGACAGGTGCAGACATGTAGAGGACAGGTGAAGACAGGTAGAGGACAGGCGAAGACAGGTGAAGACAGGTAGAGGACAGGTGAAGACAGGTGAAGACAGGTAGAGGACAGGTGAAGACAGGTGAAGACAGGTAGAGGACAGGTGTATGTTCTGACCAGACGGCGACCAGACAGATGGAGATGCGTCTCATCCCTCTGGTCCTCAGCAGGTCGTAGGCCGTGAGCGTCGAACGACTCGCCTCGATCTCCTTGTTCATGTGAGAATGCAGAACCTGCAGGTCACATGGTACTGATCTCAGCTTCTGATTGGATATCATGTGACAGACAGACAGGTAGTCAGACAGACAGGTATTCAGACAGACAGGTAGTCGGACAGACAGGTTACCTCCAGTGTTAGTTTGTTGCTTATCTCTGGTTTCCCGTTGATTCGAGCGACACGGTGAAGACTCTTCAACGCGTCTTCAGACCGCCGGTTCAGAACCAGCCAACGAGCCGACTCTGCGTACCACCTGACCAATCAGAGAGCAGAAAGATCAGAACCACCTGACCAATCAGAGAGCAGAAAGATCAGAACCACCTGACCAATCAGAGAGCAGAAAGATCAGAACCACCTGACCAATCAGAGAGCAGAAAGATCAGAACCACCTGACCAATCAGAGAGCAGATAGATACCTACCAGCTGTAGGAGAAGAAGAGGAACATGGGGGCGCAGACGACCACCTGCAGCTTCCTCCAGTCTCTCAGCCAATAGGCGAGCCCCGCCAGGACCATCTGACCAAAGGTGAAGAAGAAGGAGGTGAGGGTGCCCACTAACGTCCTCTCTCTGGTCGGGATCCACTCCACCTCTGGAGACAGACAGGTACAGAGACAGGTAGATAGACAGGTAGACGGACAGACAGACAGATAGACAGACAGGTAGACAGACAGGTTGATCAACCTCTGAGGACACATCATCAGTTAGTTTCCACAGAGAATCAATAAACAGTTCATGACCAAAAGGCAAACAGGTAGACAGACAGGTCGACAGGTACACAGACAGACAGACAGACAGGTAGACAGGTTGACAGACAGACAGAGAGACAGGTAGACAGGTTGACAGACAGACAGACAGACAGGTAGACAGGTAGACAGACAGACAGACAGAGAGACAGGTAGACAGGTAGACAGACAGACAAGTACCCAGGTACTCAGGTAGACAGGTAGACAGGTAGATAGGTAGACAGAGACAGTCAGACCGACAGGTAGACAGGTAGACAGACAGACAGTCAGACAGACAGACAGACAGACAGGTAGACAGGTACTCAGGTAGACAGGTAGACAGGTAGACAGACAGACAGTCAGACAGACAGACAGGTAGACAGACAGACAGGTAGACAGGTACTCAGGTAGACAGGTAGATAGGTAGACAGAGACAGTCAGACAGACAGGTAGACAGACAGACAGTCAGACAGACAGACAGACAGACAGGTAGACAAACAGACAGACAGACAGACAGACAGACAGAGAGACAGACAGGTAGACAGACAGACAGACAGACAGACAGGTAGACAGACAGACAGACAGACAGACAGACAGACAGACAGACAGACAGGTAGACAGACAGACAGACAGGTAGACAAACAGACAGACAGACAGACAGACAGACAGACAGGTAGACAAACAGACAGACAGACAGACAGGTAGACAAACAGACAGACAGACAGACAGGTAGACAGACAGACAGACAGACAGACAGACAGGTAGACAAACAGACAGACAGACAGACAGACAGACAGACAGGTAGACAAACAGACAGACAGACAGACAGACAGACAGGTAGACAAACAGACAGACAGACAGACAGACAGACAGACAGACAGACAGACAGACAGACAGGTAGACAAACAGACAGACAGACAGACAGACAGACGACAGACAGACAGACAGGTAGACAAACAGACAGACAGACAGACAGACAGGTAGACAAACAGACAGACAGACAGACAGACAGGTAGTCAGGTACTCAGTGAGACTCCGTTCAGGATGATGCCGGACACCGCCATCCCACTCAGAAACCTAAAGACGCAGTAGGCAGTGTATGAAGGAGAGAGGGCGGAGCTACAACCCAGAATGCCGAGCTGCAGGTACGACCAAATAAGGACAGACCGCCTCCCAAACCTGAGAGAGAGAGAGAGACAGGTACACAGAGAAAGAGTCTGCTTACACACCTACGACAGGTGCACAGGTACAGAGACCAGACAGACACTGCTGGTTCAAACCTCCACAGGTTCACAGCTTTAATGCTTCTATGTTGTATTATAACATGTTTACAGTTTGAACAGGTGAGGTTTACCTGTCTGACAGGCCGCCGTAGATGATGGCTCCTGCTAAGACTCCGCCCATATAGATGGTCTGAATCATCTGTTTCAGAGGACGCAGAGAACACACCAGGTCCCACTGAGAAAACACAGATTCAGAGTGTTACTAAACCTCCTAAAGAATCACTACAACCCCCTAAAGTATCACTACAACCTCCTAAAGTATCACTAAACCTCCTAAAGAATCACTACAACCTCCTAAAGTATCACTAAACCTCCTAAAGAATCACTACAACCCCCTAAAGTATCACTACAACCTCCTAAAGTATCACTAAACCTCATAAAGTATCACTAAACCTCCTAAAGAATCACTAAACCTCCTAAAGAATCACTACAACCCCCTAAAGTATCACTACAACCTCCTAAAGTATCACTAAACCTCCTAAAGTATCACTAAACCTCCTAAAGAATCACTAAACCTCCTAAAGAATCACTACAACCCCCTAAAGTATCACTACAACCTCCTAAAGTATCACTAAACCTCCTAAAGAATCACTAAACCTCCTAAAGTATCACTAAACCTCCTAAAGAATCACTACAACCCCCTAAAGTATCACTAAACTTCCTAAAATACCACTACAACCTCCTAAAGTATCACTAAACCTCCTAAAGTATCACTAAACTTCCTAAAATACCACTACAACCCCCTAAAGTATCACTAAACTTCCTAAAATACCACTACAACCTCCTAAAGTATCATTAAACCTCCTAAAGTATCACTAAACCTCCTAAAGTATCACTAAACCTCCTAAAGTATCACTAAACCTCCTAAAATACCACTACAACCCCCTAAAGTATCACTAAACTTCCTAAAATACCACTACAACCTCCTAAAGTATCATTAAACCTCCTAAAGTATCACTAAACCTCCTAAAGTATCACTAAACCTCCTAAAGTATCACTACAACCTCCTAAAGTATCACTAAACCCCCTAAAGTATCACTAAACCTCCTAAAATATCACTACAACCCCCTAAAGTATCACTACAACCTCCTAAAGTATCACTAAACCTCCTAAAGTATCACTACAACCTCCTAAAGTATCACTAAACCTCCTAAAGTATCACTACAACCTCCTAAAGTATCACTAAACCTCCTAAAGTATCACTACAACCTCCTAAAGTATCACTAAACCCCCTAAAGTATCACTAAACCTCCTAAAGTATCACTACAACCTCCTAAAGTATCACTACAACCTCCTAAAGTATCACTACAACCCCCTAAAGTATCACTAAACCTCCTAAAGTATCACTACAACCCCCTAAAGTATCACTAAACTTCCTAAAATACCACTACAACCTCCTAAAGTATCACTACAACCCCCCTAAAGTATCACTAAACCCCCTAAAGTATCACTAAACCTCCTAAAGTATCACTACAACCTCCTAAAGTATCACTACAACCTCCTAAAGTATCACTAAACCCCCTAAAGTATCACTAAACCTCCTAAAATATCACTACAACCCCCTAAAGTATCACTACAACCTCCTAAAGTATCACTAAACCTCCTAAAGTATCACTACAACCTCCTAAAGTATCACTAAACCTCCTAAAGTATCACTACAACCTCCTAAAGTATCACTAAACCCCCTAAAGTATCACTACAACCTCCTAAAGTATCACTACAACCCCCTAAAGTATCACTAAACCCCCTAAAGTATCACTAAACCTCCTAAAGTATCACTACAACCCCCTAAAGTATCACTAAACCTCCTAAAGTATCACTACAACCTCCTAAAGTATCACTAAACCTCCTAAAGTATCACTACAACCTCCTAAAGTATCACTAAACCTCCTAAAGTATCACTACAACCTCCTAAAGTATCACTAAACCCCCTAAAGTATCACTAAACCTCCTAAAGTATCACTACAACCTCCTAAAGTATCACTAAACCTCCTAAAGTATCACTACAACCCCCTAAAGTATCACTAAACCCCCTAAAGTATCACTAAACCTCCTAAACTTCCTAAAATACCACTACAACCTCCTAAAGTATCACTGAACCTCCTAAAGTATCACTACAACCCCCTAAAGTATCACTACAACCTCCTAAAGTATCACTACAACCCCCTAAAGTATCACTAAACTTCCTAAAATACCACTACAACCTCCTAAAGTATCACTAAACCTCCTAAAGTATCACTAAACTTCCTAAAATACCACTACAAACCTCCTAAAGTATCACTAAACTTCCTAAAATATCACTACAGCCTCCTAAAGTATCACTACAACCTCCTAAAGTATCACTACAACCCCCTAAAGTATCACTAAACTTCCTAAAATACCACTACAACCTCCTAAAGTATCATTAAACCTCCTAAAGTATCACTAAACCTCCTAAAGTATCACTACAACCCCCTAAAGTATCACTAAACCTCCTAAAGTATCACTACAACCTCCTAAAGTATCACTAAACCTCCTAAAGTATCACTACAACCCCCTAAAGTATCACTAAACCTCCTAAAGTATCACTACAACCCCCTAAAGTATCACTAAACTTCCTAAAATACCACTACAACCTCCTAAAGTATCATTAAACCTCCTAAAGTATCACTACAACCTCCTAAAGTATCACTAAACCTCCTAAAGTATCACTAAACCCCTTAAAGTATCACTACAACCCCCTAAAGTATCACTACAACCTCCTAAAGTATCACTACAACCTCCTAAAGTATCACTAAACCTCCTAAAGTATCACTACAACCTCCTAAAGTATCACTAAACCTCCTAAAGTATCACTACAACCTCCTAAAGTATCACTAAACCTCCTAAAGTATCACTAAACCTCCTAAAGTATCACTACAACCCCCTAAAGTATCACTAAACCCCCTAAAGTATCACTAAACCTCCTAAAGTATCACTACAACCTCCTAAAGTATCACTAAACCTCCTAAAGTATCACTACAACCTCCTAAAGTATCACTAAACCTCCTAAAGTATCACTAAACCCCCTAAAGTATCACTACAACCCCCTAAAGTATCACTACAACCTCCTAAAGTATCACTACAACCTCCTAAAGTATCACTAAACCTCCTAAAGTATCACTACAACCTCCTAAAGTATCACTAAACCTCCTAAAGTATCACTACAACCTCCTAAAGTATCACTACAACCCCCTAAAGTATCACTAAACCCCCTAAAGTATCACTAAACCTCCTAAAGTATCACTACAACCTCCTAAAGTATCACTACAACCTCCTAAAGTATCACTAAACCTCCTAAAGTATCACTACAACCCCCTAAAGTATCACTACAACCCCCTAAAGTATCACTAAACCTCCTAAAGTATCACTAAACTTCCTAAAATACCACTACAACCTCCTAAAGTATCATTAAACCTCCTAAAGTATCACTAAACCCCCTAAAGTATCACTAAACCTCCTAAAGTATCACTAAACCTCCTAAAGTATCACTACAACCCCCTAAAGTATCACTAAACCTCCTAAAGTATCACTACAACCCCCTAAAGTATCACTAAACTTCCTAAAATACCACTACAACCTCCTAAAGTATCATTAAACCTCCTAAAGTATCACTAAACCCCCTAAAGTATCACTAAACCTCCTAAAGTATCACTACAACCCCCTAAAGTATCACTACAACCTCCTAAAGTATCACTAAACCCCCTAAAGTATCACTACAACCCCCTAAAGTATCACTACAACCTCCTAAAGTATCACTAAACCTCCTAAAGTATCACTACAACCTCCTAAAGTATCACTAAACCTCCTAAAGTATCACTACAACCTCCTAAAGTATCACTACAACCCCCTAAAGTATCACTAAACCCCCTAAAGTATCACTAAACCTCCTAAAGTATCACTACAACCTCCTAAAGTATCACTAAACCTCCTAAAGTATCACTAAACCTCCTAAAGTATCACTAAACCCCCTAAAGTATCACTACAACCTCCTAAAGTATCACTAAACCTCCTAAAGTATCACTACAACCTCCTAAAGTATCACTAAACCTCCTAAAGTATCACTACAACCTCCTAAAGTATCACTACAACCTCCTAAAGTATCACTAAACCTCCTAAAGTATCACTACAACCTCCTAAAGTATCACTAAACCTCCTAAAGTATCACTACAACCTCCTAAAGTATCACTAAACCTCCTAAAGTATCACTACAACCCCCTAAAGTATCACTAAACCCCCTAAAGTATCACTACAACCCCCTAAAGTATCACTAAACCCCCTAAAGTATCACTAAACCCCCTAAAGTATCACTACAACCCCCTAAAGTATCACTACAACCCCCTAAAGTATCACTACAACCTCCTAAAGTATCACTAAACCCCCTAAAGTATCACTACAACCCCCTAAAGTATCACTACAACCTCCTAAAGTATCACTAAACCTTCTAAAGTATCACTACAACCCCCTAAAGTATCACTACAACCCCCTAAAGTATCACTAAACCTTCTAAAGTATCACTACAACCCCCTAAAGTATCACTACAACCCCCTAAAGTATCACTAAACCTTCTAAAGTATCACTACAACCCCCTAAAGTATCACTAAACCCCCTAAAGTATCACTAAACCTTCTAAAGTATCACTACAACCCCCTAAAGTATCACTAAACCCCCTAAAGTATCACTAAACCTTCTAAAGTATCACTACAACCTCCTAGTTCTTTTTTGCTTCCTGCTCTTCCTCCTGTGCAGACGCTTCGCTGAGTTGCTCTCCGCTTTGCTTTCTTTTTATCATTGCTATGCTTATCTTTCGCTACTAAATTTTTGGAAAACGGGTCCTGGATACTTACAAATCACTGGGAGTTTAATTTATGAAAGAAACTGAAGGCTACCACTATTTTAAAAACTGTTTTACTTTGTGAGCGCGGCCTATCAGCAGCACAAGCCTGTACTATAGTGAACGGGAGCGAGGTGCTTGGCTAAAGCTAATCAGCAGCAAGATGCCTCCCTTCTCCATGGATGACTACTACAAACTTCTACAGAAGATAGCAGTGCTGGAAACAAAGATTATCCGGCTCGAAGTGAATGCGGAGGTGAATGGACTATGTGGGAATGAAACCACTCTACCACTGACTCAAAACAGTGAACTGGAACAGGCTAATAGAAAGCTAATTAGCACCAACAAGACCACCAAGAATCAAGAGGGCAATAAATCGACTAGTAGTCCTCCCTGGAACGCTCTTGGTGCAAAGCCAAAGCGTAAATCATGTCCCTGGGAAATGGGAGGAAAACTTACAGGCAGAACCCAGCACCCTCAGATATATGATGCGACCGGCTGGCCTGCATTAGCATCCGAGCATAGTGCCTCATCAACCCCTGTACAAAGTAAGGTCCAACCGTGGACAACTGTGAAAGGAAGGATGAGTAACAAACCTCCCCAACAAAGAAGTTTGCAACTGAAGAACAGATTTGCTCCACTGTTGCAGGACCCTGGATCTCGATCTGATGCCCTGGATAATGTCAACTCTTCACACAGCAGGGTAAGAACCAAAAGCAACTCTGAAGGTAAAAGGCTACAGGGAAAGCTAACAACTGGGCCTCAAACTCAAACTCTGATTGTGGGTGATGCTGCTGTTAAAGATGTGAAAAGCATGTGGAGTAAAGACATCAAAGTACTCTGTTTTCCCAAAGATATGGTCTCTGATCTGGCAGAAAGAATCCTGGATATTGTGACTGCACACCCAAGTGTGAAAAATGTGGTATTGCACATTGGGTCGAATGATGTTGTGAAGCAACCGTCTGAAGTGCTGAAACGGGACTTTACTGGTCTGCTGAACACGGTCAGCTCTGTGAATGCTCAGGTGTTTATCAGTGGACCCCTGCCGCCGATCAGAAGAGGAGTCGAGAGATTCAGCAGGTTGCTGGGACTGAACACATGGCTTTCAACAGCAAGCAAATCCCACTCAGTGCATTTTATTGACAATTTTAACTTTTTTTGGGACCGCAGACATCTCATCAGACATCTCTTCAGACATCTCATCAGACATCTCATCAGACATCTCATCAGACATCTCATCAGACATCTCATCAGACATCTCATCAGACAGACATCTCATCAGACATCTCATCAGACATCTCTTCAGACATCTCTTCAGACATCTCATCAGACATCTCATCAGACATCTCTTCAGACATCTCATCAGACATCTCTTCAGACATCTCATCAGACATCTCATCAGACATCTCTTCAGACATCTCATCAGACATCTCATCAGACATCTCATCAGACATCTCATCAGACATCTCATCAGACAGACATCTCATCAGACATCTCATCAGACATCTCATCAGACATCTCATCAGACATCTCTTCAGACATCTCATCAGACATCTCATCAGACAGACATCTCATCAGACATCTCATCAGACAGACATCTCATCAGACAGACATCTCATCAGACATCTCATCAGACATCTCTTCAGACATCTCATCAGACATCTCATCAGACATCTCATCAGACATCTCATCAGACATCTCATCAGACATCTCATCACACATCTCATCAGACAGACATCTCATCAGACATCTCATCAGACATCTCATCAGACATCTCATCAGACATCTCATCAGACATCTCATCAGACAGACATCTCATCAGACATCTCATCACACATCTCATCAGACATCTCATCAGACATCTCATCAGACATCTCATCAGACAGACATCTCATCAGACATCTCATCAGACATCTCTTCAGACATCTCATCAGACATCTCATCAGACATCTCATCAGACATCTCATCAGACATCTCATCAGACATCTCATCAGACATCTCATCACACATCTCATCAGACAGACATCTCATCAGACATCTCATCAGACATCTCATCAGACATCTCATCAGACATCTCATCAAACAGACATCTCTTCAGACATCTCATCAGACATCTCATCCACACATCTCATCCAGACAGACATCTCATCAGACAATTCTCATCAGACCATCTCATCAGGAACATCGTCATCAGACATTCTCATCAAACCAGACATCTCATCAGACAGACATCTCATCAGACCATCTCATCCACACATTCTCATCAGACATCTCATCAGACATCTCATCAGACATCTCATCAGACAGACATCTCATCAGACATCTCATCAGACCATTCTCTTCAGACATCTCATCAGACATCTCATCCGACCATCTCATCAGACATCTCATCAGACATTCTTCATTTCAGACATCTCATCACAACATCTCATCAGACAGGACATTCTCATCAGAACATCTCATCAGACATCTCATCATACAATCTCATCAAACAGACATCTCATCAGACATTCTCATTCAGACCAATCTCATCACCACATTCTCATCAGAACAGACATCTCATCAGACATTCATCAGACATCTCATCAGACATCTCATCAGACATCTCATCAGACAGACATCTCATCAGACATCTCATCAGACATCTCTTCAGACATCTCATCAGACATCTCATCAGACATCTCATCAGACATCTCATCAAACAGACATCTCTTCAGACATCTCATCAGACATCTCATCAGACATCTCATCAGACAGACATCTCATCAGACATCTCATCAGACATCTCATCAGACATCTCATCAGACATCTCTTCAGACATCTCATCAGACATCTCATCAGACATCTCATCAGACAGACATCTCATCAGACATCTCATCAGACATCTCTTCAGACATCTCATCAGACATCTCATCAGACAGACATCTCATCAGACATCTCATCAGACATCTCTTCAGACATCTCTTCAGACATCTCTTCAGACATCTCATCAGACAGACATCTCATCAGACATCTCATCAGACATCTCTTCAGACATCTCATCAGACATCTCATCAGACATCTCATCAGACATCTCATCAGACATCTCATCAGACATCATCAGACATCTCTTCAGACATCTCATCAGACATCTCATCAGACATCTCTTCAGACATCTCTTCAGACATCTCATCAGACATCTCATCAGACATCTCATCAGACATCTCATCAGACATCTCATCAGACATCTCTTCAGACATCTCTTCAGACATCTCTTCAGACATCTCATCAGACATCTCATCAGACATCTCATCAGACATCTCATCAGACATCTCTTCAGACATCTCATCAGACATCTCATCAGACATCTCTTCAGACATCTCATCAGACATCTCATCAGACATCTCTTCAGACAGACATCTCATCAGACATCTCTTCAGACAGACATCTCATCAGACATCTCATCAGACATCTCTTCAGACATCTCATCAGACATCTCTTCAGACATCTCATCAGACATCTCATCAGACATCTCTTCAGACATCTCATCAGACATCTCATCAGACATCTCATCAGACATCTCTTCAGACATCTCATCAGACATCTCATCAGACATCTCTTCAGACATCTCATCAGACATCTCATCAGACATCTCATCAGACATCTCTTCAGACATCTCATCAGACATCTCATCAGACATCTCTTCAGACATCTCTTCAGACATCTCATCAGACATCTCTTCAGACATCTCTTCAGACAGACATCTCATCAGACATCTCATCAGACATCTCATCAGACATCTCATCAGACATCTCTTCAGACATCTCATCAGACATCTCATCAGACATCTCTTCAGACATCTCATCAGACATCTCTTCAGACATCTCATCAGACATCTCATCAGACATCTCTTCAGACATCTCTTCAGACATCTCTTCAGACATCTCATCAGACATCTCTTCAGACAGACATCTCATCAGACATCTCTTCAGACAGACATCTCATCAGACATCTCATCAGACATCTCATCAGACATCTCATCAGACATCTCTTCAGACATCTCATCAGACATCTCTTCAGACATCTCATCAGACATCTCATCAGACATCTCATCAGACATCTCATCAGACATCTCTTCAGACAGACATCTCATCAGACATCTCTTCAGACATCTCATCAGACATCTCTTCAGACATCTCATCAGACATCTCATCAGACATCTCATCAGACATCTCTTCAGACAGACATCTCATCAGACATCTCTTCAGACATCTCATCAGACAGACATCTCATCAGACATCTCTTCAGACATCTCATCAGACATCTCATCAGACATCTCTTCAGACAGACATCTCATCAGACATCTCATCAGACATCTCTTCAGACATCTCATCAGACATCTCTTCAGACATCTCATCAGACAGACATCTCATCAGACATCTCTTCAGACATCTCATCAGACATCTCATCAGACATCTCTTCAGACATCTCATCAGACATCTCATCAGACATCTCATCAGACATCTCTTCAGACAGACATCTCATCAGACATCTCTTCAGACATCTCATCAGACATCTCTTCAGACAGACATCTCATCAGACATCTCTTCAGACAGACATCTCATCAGACATCTCATCAGACATCTCATCAGACATCTCATCAGACATCTCATCAGACATCTCTTCAGACATCTCTTCAGACAGACATCTCATCAGACATCTCATCAGACATCTCATCAGACAGACATCTCATCAGACATCTCTTCAGACATCTCATCAGACATCTCATCAGACATCTCATCAGACATCTCTTCAGACAGACATCTCTTCAGACATCTCATCAGACATCTCATCAGACATCTCATCAGACATCTCATCAGACATCTCATCAGACATCTCTTCAGACATCTCATCAGACATCTCTTCAGACATGTCATCAGACATCTCATCAGACAGACATCTCTTCAGACATGTCATCAGACATCTCATCAGACAGACATCTCTTCAGACATCTCATCAGACATCTCATCAGACATCTCATCAGACATCTCTTCAGACATCTCTTCAGACATCTCTTCAGACATCTCATCAGACATCTCATCAGACATCTCTTCAGACATCTCTTCAGACATCTCTTCAGACAGACATCTCATCAGACATCTCATCAGACATCTCATCAGACAGACATCTCATCAGACATCTCATCAGACATCTCTTCAGACATCTCTTCAGACATCTCTTCAGACAGACATCTCATCAGACATCTCATCAGACATCTCTTCAGACATCTCTTCAGACATCTCTTCAGACAGACATCTCATCAGACATCTCATCAGACATCTCATCAGACATCTCTTCAGACATCTCTTCAGACAGACATCTCATCAGACATCTCATCAGACATCTCATCAGACATCTCATCAGACATCTCATCAGACATCTCTTCAGACATCTCTTCAGACAGACATCTCATCAGACATCTCATCAGACATCTCATCAGACATCTCTTCAGACATCTCTTCAGACATCTCATCAGACATCTCATCAGACATCTCTTCAGACATCTCTTCAGACAGACATCTCATCAGACATCTCATCAGACATCTCATCAGACATCTCTTCAGACATCTCTTCAGACATCTCATCAGACATCTCATCAGACATCTCTTCAGACATCTCTTCAGACAGACATCTCATCAGACATCTCATCAGACATCTCATCAGACATCTCATCAGACATCTCTTCAGACATCTCTTCAGACATCTCATCAGACATCTCTTCAGACATCTCATCAGACATCTCATCAGACATCTCTTCAGACATCTCATCAGACATCTCATCAGACATCTCTTCAGACATCTCATCAGACATCTCATCAGACATCTCATCAGACATCTCTTCAGACATCTCATCAGACAGACATCTCTTCAGACATCTCATCAGACATCTCATCAAGGCAGATGGACTCTGCCTAAACAAGTCAGGAGTAAAATTGTTCAACTCCAACCTATTCTACTTCCTGCGTCATTCATCTGTTCCCTCTGCCAAGGACGCGAGACAAGAGGAATCACCACTGGAGGGAGACACAACACAATGTGCCAGGGGACCTCAAGGAGAACCATTGCACCCCCACCACAAGCCAGCCCTGGGATACAGCAGAGACAAGAGGAGGCGTCCTCATCCTCGCTTATCACCCTTTCTCCCTCCTCCCCCCTCTTGGAGTTCACTGACCACATGAAAGAGCTGGTCAATGCTGGAACTAAACGTACTCCCCGCCCTGCACCCATTTTCTCTCCCATGATTCCCCCACGAGGTCGACCTCCAACAACTTTGGCACTATCTCCACAAACACGACCCCCACCACCTCCATCCCCTCCACAATGGAATCAGCCTCTGTCTCCGCAGCCTGATAAGGATGTTCCTTTACAAAATGTTGCAAGCACAGATTGATATGTGCTGGGTCCAGGCTTCAAGGCTAATGATACACGTGACAGTTTCCAGGATAAGCTGGGGCCCTGTGTGATGAGAGCTTCTTCTATCTCAGTTCTGATAAGTAGCAGAAAAAGAATGGTGAATCTGCAAAGAAACAGGAAGATTTTTACTGATAGTGCTAATTTATCAAATTTAGCATTGATTCCTTGCCAGCCAAACCATGTCCCAAAAAATAATAATAATGCTTCTAGCACATTAAAGCTAGCCCTGTTAAACGTCAGGTCTTTGGCAGGAAAAAGTTTTTTAATCAATGATTTTATTATTGAGCACAAGCTTGATTTTATGTTTTTAACTGAAACTTGGTTAGACCAAAATAACAGTGCAGCTGTTCTTATCGAGTCAACTCCTCCCAATTTTAGTTTTATGAGCGAAGCTAGAATGCATAAGAAAGGAGGTGGAGTTGCCTTATTGTTTAATGATTCTCTCCAATGCAAACAGATATCTTATGGACATTTTGGTTCTTTTGAATATGTCGCTCTTCAGCTGAACTCCTCTTCTCGAGCTTTGTTTCTCAATATCTACAGGCCACCTAAATACTGTGCAAACTTTTTTGATGATTTTACTGAACTGCTGTCTGTAAGTAGTGTTGACTTTGACTGTGTAGTCATTATTGGTGATTTTAACATCCATGTTGACAACCACCAGGACAGAGGGTTCTTGATAACTATGGAATGAGTCAGCATGTGACAGAGCCCACACACAATAGGGGACACACTTTGGACTTAATCATATCAAAGGGCCTGAACATTTCCAAGGTTGTAGTGATGGATGTTGCTCTGTCTGATCATTCATGTGTATTCTTTGAGAGTACTCTTCCTGTGCACAGAAATGATAAGACAGAGGTAATCACAAAAAGGTATATCACTGAAAATACCAGTGATCAATTTGTTCAGGCTTTCTCTTCCACACCCACCCTCTCCTGGACCTCTGTCAATGAGCTTGTAGATAATTTCAATTCTAAAATGACAAATGTTATTGATACCATTGCACCCAAAACAGTGAAGATTGTCTCTGGTAAGAAAAAATCTCCATGGAGAAATACCATGTTGGTAAGAAATGGAAAAAGAGAGTGTCGAAAAGCTGAACGCCAGTGGCGGAAAACAAATCTACAAGTTCATTATGACATCTATAAAGAGAGACTTTGCATTTATAATTCAGAACTGAAAAATGCAAGGCGGTCCTTCTTCTCTGACATCATCACCAAAAACAATAACAATGCACGTGCCCTGTTTGCTGTCGACAGGCTAACAAACCCTCCTGTGTCAGTAGCCTCTGAACTTTTATCCTCCAGGGCCTGCAATGAATTTGCTTCCTTTTTTACAGAAAAAATTCACAAAATCAGACAAGCAGTCACTTCCTCCATAGCAGGTACAGGATGTTTGTTTCCCCTGCGTCCACCTGGCGCAAATACCATGACACAGTTTTATCCAATAAATCAGACATACCTGGAGGAAATCATACAACATCTAAAATCCTCCTCATGCTGCCTTGACATTCTGCCAACAGGCCTTCAGATTGTCTGGTCTCAGAGCTTTTACAGATTGTTAATGCATCTCTTGTTTCAGGAGTCTTCCCACAGGCCCTGAAAACTGCCGTCATCAAACCACTCCTCAAAAAGAACAATCTGGACTCATCAATAGTAAATAATTACAGACCGATATCAGATCTTCCATTCTTGTCTAAAATAATTGAAAAAGACAGTTTTTCAAAAATTAAATAGCTTTCTGGCACTAAACAACTCTTTTGATGTCTTCCAGTCAGGTTTTCAACCTCACCACAGCACTGAGACTGCTCTTGTTAAGGTCTTCAATGACATCCGATTGAACACAGACAGTGGTAGAACTACGGTTTTAGTTTTACTGGATCTCAGTGCTGCATTCAACACGGTTGACCATAATATATTACTAGACCGACTGGAAAACTGGGTGGGTATTTCTGGCATAGCACTCAGCTGGTTTAAATCCTACCTAAAAGACAGGGACTTCTTTGTGTCTATAGGTAATTGTAAATCTGAGCTGAACAAAATCACATGCGGAGTTCCCCAAGGCTCCATCTTGGGGCCTCTTTTGTTTAACATCTACATGCTTCCACTGGGTCAGATTTTTGAGAACAACAAAATAAATTACCATAACTATGCAGACGACACACACATTTACATAACTCTATCACCAGGAGACTACAGTCCAATACAAGCACTGAGTGAGTGCATTGAACAAGTCAATGATTGGATGTGCCAGAATTTTCTTCAGCTGAACAAAGACAAAACTGAGGTCGTAGTTTTTGGAGTCAAAAAAGAAAGATTAAAGGTTAGTGCTCACCTACAATCTGTGATGTTAAAAAGCTCAGACCAAGCCAGAAACCTTGGTGTAGTCATGGACTCAGACCTGAGCTTTAACAGCCATATTAAGACAATTACAAAGACAGCCTTCTATCACCTGAAGAATATAAGAAGAATTAGAGGACTGATGTCTCAGCAGGATTTGGAAAAACTAGTCCATGCATTTATCTTCAGCCGACTTGACTACTGTAACGGCGTCTTTACCGGTCTTCCTAAAAATCGATCAGACAGCTGCAGCTGATTCAGAACGCTGCTGCTAGAGTCCTCACTAAGACCAAGAAAGTGGATCACATCAGTCCAGTTCTGAAGTCTCTACACTGGCTGCCTGTCTCTCAGAGAATTGACTTCAAAATACTGCTGCTGGTTTACAAAGCACTAAATGGATTAGGGCCAAAATACATTTCTGATCTTCTGCTGTGTTATGAACCATCCAGACCTCTCAGGTCATCTGGATCAGGTCTGCTTAGTGTCCCCAGAGTCAGAACTAAACATGCAGAAGCAGCCTTCAGTTTTTATGCACCAAATATCTGGAACAAGCTCCCAGAAACCTGCAGGACCACTCCAACTCTCACTTCTTTTAAAACAAAGCTTAAAATTTTCCTGTTTGCGGGTGCCTTTTATTCTGACACTGCACTATAACTTCTACTCTTTTGAGTTTTATGCAATTTTAGTTTCTATCCTAGCTTTTATTTTTAGCTTGTTTTTATTTTCTAACCAAGATTGTTGGTGGACCAAATCCATGACAAACCAGAGGTCATTTCAGGACGCAGAGCTGTAGTCTTACACACTTCTCTGCGCTTCCATTAGAGCAGTTACCCACCCATAGCTTAACCCCAAACCTAACGGAGACTGTGTCTGCCCCACCTAAATGAATTAGATCAAAAGTAAACAGAAGAGGAGCTAAACATAATAATCTAATAAAACCTAACACTAGCACTGCAATAAAGCAACAAAACAGGAGAATTAAATGTGGACTCTTAAATATCAGATCTCTGTCATCTAAAGCTCTACTAGTAAATGATTTAATATCAGATAATCACATTGATTTATTTTGTCTTACTGAAACCTGGCTGTGTCAGGAAGAATATGTCAGCCTAAACGAATCCACTCCCCCGAGTCATATCAATACTCACATTCCTCGAGACACCGGCCGAGGAGGTGGAGTTGCAGCCATCTTCGACTCAAGCCTATTAATAAACCCTAAAACTAAACTAAATTATAACTCATTTGAAAGCCTTGTTCTTAGTCTTTCACACCCAACCTGGAAAGCACTACAGCCAATTTTATTTGTTATAGTGTACCGCGCTCCAGGCCCATATTCTGAATTTCTATCTGAATTCTCAGAGTTTCTATCAAGCTTAGTCCTGAAAACAGATAAAGTCATTATAGTAGGTGATTTTAATATTCATGTGGACGTTGATAATGATAGCCTCAGTACTGCGTTTATCTCTTTATTAGATTCAATTGGTTTCTTGCAGAACGTGCATAAACCCACTCACCGCTTTAACTACACCCTCGACCTCGTTATGTCATATGGCGTTGAAATTGAACATTTAATTGTTTTTCCACAGAACTCTCTTTTATCAGACCATTATTTAATCACTTTTGAATTCTTATTACTAGACTATACACCATTAGATAAAAGTGTGTACACCAGATGTCTATCCGATAGTGTTGTAGCTAAATTTAAGGAAGCGATTCCATCAGCATTAAATTAAATACCATGTCTCAATATAACAGAGGACTCGTATGTTAATTTTAGCCCTACCCAAATTGATCATCTTGTAGATAGTGCTACAGACTCACTGCGAGTCACACTTGATTCTGTTGCCCCTCTAAAAAAGAAGTTAGTAAAACAAAGGAAGTCAGCTCCATGGTATAACCCTCAAACACGCAAATTAAAGCAAGCATCGAGGAAACTGGAAAGGATATGGCGTTCCACCAAACAGGAAGAATCTCATTTATTCTGGCAAGATAGTCTTAAAACATATAGGAAGGCTCTCTGTGATGCCAGAGCAGCCCATTACTCATCATTAATAGAGAAAAATAAGAACAACCCTAGGTTTCTATTCAGCACTGTAGCCAGGCTGACAGAAAGTCACAGCTCTACTGAGCCATGTATTCCTACAACCCTCAGTAGTGGTGACTTCATGAGTTTCTTTAATGATAAAATCATAACTATTAGAGACAAAATTAATCACCTCCTACCGTCAACTGGTACCAACTTATCCTCAAACTTAGGAACCTTAGAAACAGCTATACAACCTGATATATATTTAGACTGCTTTTCTCCTATCGATCTCCACAAATTAACCTCACTGATCTCTTCATCTAAACCATCTACCTGTCTCCTAGACCCTATTCCAACTAGACTGCTTAAAGAAGTTTTACCTCTAGTTAGCACCTCTTTACTGGATATGATCAATGTGTCTTTACTAACAGGCTATGTACCACAGTCCTTTAAAGTAGCTGTAATTAAACCTCTTCTTAAAAAGCCCACTCTTGATCCAGAGGTCCTAGCCAACTATAGACCTATATCTAACCTTCCCTTTACCTCCAAAATACTCGAGAAAGTAGTTGCCAGTCAGCTGTGTGACTTTCTACAGAACAATCATTTATTCGAAGATTATCAGTCAGGATTTAGAGTGCACCATAGCACAGAGACAGCACTAGTGAAAATTACAAATGACCTTCTAATGGCATCGGACAAAGGACTTGTCTCTGTCCTTGTCTTGCTAGATCTCAGTGCTGCTTTCGACACCATTGACCATCACATCCTATTGCAAAGACTGGAACATTTAATTGGCATTAAAGGAACTGCACTAAGTTGGTTTAAGTCCTATTTATCAGATCGATCTCAGTTTGTACATGTCAACGATGAGTCCTCCATGCGCGCCAAAGTTAGACACGGGGTTCCACAGGGTTCTGTACTTAGACCAATTCTATTTACCTTATATATGCTTCCCTTAGGCAATGTTATTAGAAAACACTCCATAAACTTTCATTGTTATGCAGATGATACCCAATTATATCTATCAATCAAGCCAGACGAAACAAACCAGTTAACCTAAACTTCAAGCATGCCTTAAGGACATAAAAACCTGGATGACCTGCAATTTCCTGATGTTAAACTCAGACAAAACTGAAGTTATTGTATTAGGCCCTGAGCACCTCCGAAACAAATTATCTAATGATATAGTTACTTTAGATGGCATTGCCCTGGCCTCCAGCACCACCGTAAGGAACCTGGGAGTTGTCTTCGACCAGGATATGTCCTTTAACTCTCACATAAAACAAACCTCACGGACTGCCTTCTTTCATCTACGTAACATTGCGAAGATCAGGCACATCCTGTCTCAAAATGATGCAGAAAAATTAGTCCATGCATTTGTTACCTCTAGACTCGATTACTGCAATTCCTTATTATCAGGCTGCTCCAATAAGTCTCTTAAGACTCTCCAGTTGATCCAGAATGCTGCAGCACGTGTACTGACTAGAACTAGAAAAAGAGATCATATTACGCCTGTATTAGCTTCTCTGCACTGGCTGCCTGTAAAATGCAGAATAGATTTTAAAATCGTCCTCCTAACCTATAAAGCGCTAAACGGTCAGGCCCCATCATATCTTAAAGAGCTCATAGTACCCTACTACCCCACTAGAGCACTGCGCTCACAGAATGCAGGGTTACTTAAGGTTCCTAGAGTCTCCAAACGTAGAATGGGAGCAAGAGCCTTCAGCTATCAAGCTCCTCTTCTCTGGAACCAGCTCCCAGTTTCAGTCCGGGAGGCAGACACCGTCTCTACATTTAAGAGTAGGCTAAAGACTTTCCTCTTTGATAACGCTTATACTTAAGCTGCTATAGGCATAGACTGCTGGGGGACTTCCTATGACACACTGTCATAAGGGACTTCCTATGACACACTGAGCTCCCCTCTCCTTCTGGATATACTCATGTCCCATGTCCATGTTGTTACTAACTTCATTCCTTCCCGGGAGTCCTTGTGCCTCCTTGTCTCGCAGCTAACCGTGGAGCGGGATCACACCTGGAGCGAGGTCATACCTGGAGCGGGGTCACACCTGGAGCGAGGTTACACCTGGAGCATGGGTACACTTGGAGCGGGGTTTCACCTGGATCTTGGTGGTCTCCGGTACTGTGGCTGCATCTGCTGCCGCGTCGGTGCCTGCTTGACACCAACTGCTACCATCCCTAATTAACTACGTCTGTACGAGGGACTACCAATGCTAACGAGGGATTTCCAACACCTAGTGACAATGTGGCAGCCTGGAGAATAACACTTCTCAATCACTGCCAAAGACATCAAGAGCTCCCAGCAAGCATGCTGATGCTGCAGGAACCACCGCACGGGCATCGATCGCAGGGACGTCCCACACCAACACACATGGACGTACTGAGGACAGATGCTGGACAGTGCTGGCTTTCCGATAGTTGTTATCACTTTTTCCATCCGCCACTATTGGTTTTGTGTTATCAGTCCTACTTGTATTAGCTATTACAGCTGCTCTACTACTACTCTCTCTCTCTCTCTCTCTCTCTCTATCCCACTCTCTCTCTCTCTCTCTCTCTCTCTCTCTCTCACTCTCTCTCTATCTCTCTCTCCCCCCAGCCGGTCTCGGCAGATGGCCTCCCGCCCTGCGCCCGGTTCTGCTCCAGGTCTCTTCCCAGTAATCGGGGAGTTGTTCCTGGCCACAGTGCGCTTGGTGGATCCTGTTGGGTCTCTAAACTCTGGTGTACGGTCATGGACCTGCTCTATATATAAAGCGTCTTGAGATAACTTCTGTTGAGATTTGACGCTATACAAAAATAAATTGATTTGATTTGATTTGAATCTTTGATGTTTTTATGTTTTTATGTTTTTATAACTATTTTAATTATTTCTTAATGTTCTTTTGCATTTTGTCGCAATGTTCTTGAATGTTTCTGTAAAGCACTTTGAATTGCCCTGTTGTTGAAATGTGCTATACAAATAAAGCTGCCTTGCCTTGCCTTGCCTAAAGTATCACTAGAATCTCCTAAAATACCACTAAAACCTCCTAAAGTATCACTACAACCTCCTAAAGTATCACTAGAACCTCCTAAAATACCACTAGAACATCCTAAAGTATCACTAAACCTCCCAAAGTATCACTACCACCTCCTAAAATACAAGTAGAACCTCCTAATGTATCACTACAACCTCCTAAAGTATCACTACAACCTCCTAAAATACCACTAGAACCTCCTAAAGTATCACTACAACCCCTTAAAGTATTGGTAGAACCTCCTAAAATACCACTACAACCCCCTAAAGTATCACTACAACATCCTAAAATACCACTAGAACCTCCTAAAGTATCACCAAACCTCCTAAAGTATCACTACAACCTCCTAAAATACAACTAGAACCTCCTAAAGTATCACTACAACCTCCTAAAATACAACTAGAACCTCCTAAAGTATCACTACAACCTCCTAAAGTATCACTACAAGCTCCTAAAATACCACTACAACTTCCTAAAGTATCACTACAACCTCCTAAAGTATAAGTACAACCTCCTAAAATACCACTAAAACCTCCTAAAGTATAAGTACAACCTCCTAAAATACCACTAAAACCTCCTAAAGTATAAGTACAACCTCCTAAAATACCACTACAACCTCCTAAAGTATAAGTACAACCTCCTAAAATACCACTAAAACCTCCTAAAGTATAAGTACAACCTCCTAAAATACCACTACAACCTTCTAAAGTATAAGTACAACCTCCTAAAGTATCACTACAAGCTCCTAAAATACCACTACAACTTCTTAGGGGTATCAGTACAACCTCCTAAAATACCACTACAACCTCCTAAAATACCAGTACAACCTCCTAAAGTATCACTACAACCTCCTAAAATACCACTACAACTTCTTAGGGGTATCAGTACAACCTCCTAAAATACCACTACAACCTCCTAAAATACCAGTACAACCTCCTAAAGTATCACTACAACCTCCTAAAATACCACTACAACCTCCTAAAGTATCACCAAACCTCCTAAAGTATCACTACAACCTCCTAAAATACCACTAGAACCGCCTAAAGTATCACCAAACCTCCTAAAATACCACTACAACTTCTTAAAGTATCAGTACAACCTCCTAAAGTACCACTACAACCTCCTGCTCACAACTATGACCTCAGTGACCTCACTACATGAGCAGGTTTCTCGCCGTTACCTCGGAGACGGTGGTGGCGAGGAACTCTGATTTGTCGAACGTCCATCCGTCCAAACATGCTTCCGTCTGAATCTGGCTAACGTTAGCTGAGCTGTTAGCGGCTAACAGCTGCCACTGAGGTTCCACATACCTGAACAACACGTGAAACAGGAAGTGATGTCAGAGGGAGTTTATTCAACATATACGATGCAACGTGGAGAAGAAATAAACCACAGAAGAAGAACGTTTACCTCCGGCAGCGGTCCAGTCTAGTTCCTGAAGAGTCCAGAGGAATGAACGCTTTGAGAAGCTGCTTCTCATCCACCTGCAACAACCAATCACATCCATTGATTCATCAGTTCATCTGATCAGGAAGACAGGTGACCTGGTAGTGAGACAGGTTACCTGGTAGTGAGACAGGTTGTAGAGGCTGTGATTGGCCGGCAGGCTGCAGTGGTGGGCGGGGATTCCTGAGACAAAGTTGTTCAGCAGGTTCTGACTCGCCATCATCAGACCAGGAATACTGATCAGAGCCACATGGAGCCACTGGTACCTGCCGAACCCCCCCACCTCACCACGGCAACGGGAGAGAGGGAGGGTGGGGGGGGGGACAGGAAGTACATACTGAAGTACATGACCAAGTAATCAGATTACGAGATACAGTATTCAGAGTACATGATGCAGTAATCAGAGTACATGACGCTGTAATCAGATTACAGTAAAGTGTCTCACCTCCTCCAGCAGCTCACCGAAGCCCATCTCTTCTTCTCTTCTTCTCTTATTCTCTTCTTCTTCTTCTTCTTCTTCTTCTTCTTTATTTCTATGATGTTTTGATATTTTTCGCTATTTTTGCAAATATTTTCAAAAACAGAACACTTTAGTTCCTCGTCATGTTTTTACAGTCGAAAAACAGGTGTTAATCATTATTAATTTATTAATAATAATAATAATAATAATAATAATAATAATATAACAACAACAATAGGAACTGTTGTCTTGTGTTTTCAGGATTTGAGCTTCAGTTCCATCAGAAACAACCCTGAGAACAAAACAAATGAATAAAAATGTTGTTACAGAACTGTAAAACACTGTAGTATTATTGTAGTATGCTAATGATAACACTGTAGTATTATTGTAGTATCCTAATGATAAAACACTGTAGTATTATTGTAGTATGCTAATGATAACACACTGTAGTATTATTGTAGTATGCTAATGATAACACTGTAGTATTATTGCAGTATCCTAATGATAAAACACTGTAGTATTATTGTAGTATCCTAATGATAAAACACTGTAGTATTATTGTAGTATCCTAATGATAAAACACTGTAGTATTATTGTAGTATGCTAATGATAACACACTGTAGTATTATTGTAGTATGCTAATGATAACACTGTAGTATTATTGTAGTATCCTAATGATAAAACACTGTAGTATTATTGTAGTATGCTAATGATAACACACTGTAGTATTATTGTAGTATGCTAATGATAAAACACTGTAGTATTATTGTAGTATCCTAATGATAAAACACTGTAGTATTATTGTAGTATGCTAATGATAACACACTGTAGTATTATTGTAGTATGCTAATGATAACACTGTAGTATTATTGTAGTATCCTAATGATAACACACTGTAGTATTATTGTAGTATGCTAATGATAACACTGTAGTATTATTGTAGTATCCTAATGATAAAACACTGTAGTATTATTGTAGTATGCTAATGATAACACACTGTAGTATTATTGTAGTATGCTAATGATAAAACACTGTAGTATTATTGTAGTATGCTAATGATAAAACACTGTAGTATTATTGTAGTATGCTAATGATAACACACTGTAGTATTATTGTAGTATGCTAATGATAAAACACTGTAGTATTATTGTAGTATGCTAATGATAAAACACTGTAGTATTATTGTAGTATGCTAATGATAACACACTGTAGTATTATTGTAGTATCCTAATGATAAAACACTGTAGTAGTATTGTAGTATGCTAATGATAACACACTGTAGTATTATTGTAGTATGCTAATGATAAAACACTGTAGTATTATTGTAGTATCCTAATGATAAAACACTGTAGTATTATTGTAGTATGCTAATGATAAAACACTGTAGTATTATTGTAGTATGCTAATGATAACACACTGTAGTATTATTGTAGTATGCTAATGATAACACTGTAGTATTATTGTAGTATGCTAATGATAACACACTGTAGTATTATTGTAGTATGCTAATGATAAACACTGTAGTATTATTGTAGTATCCTAATGATAAAACACTGTAGTATTATTGTAGTATGCTAATGATAACACTGTAGTATTATTGTAGTATGCTAATGATAACACACTGTAGTATTATTGTAGTATGCTAATGATAACACACTGTAGTATTATTGTAGTATCCTAATGATAAAACACTGTAGTATTATTGTAGTATGCTAATGATAAAACACTGTAGTATTATTGTAGTATGCTAATGATAACACTGTAGTATTATTGTAGTATCCTAATGATAAAACACTGTAGTATTATTGTAGTATGCTAATGATAAAACACTGTAGTATTATTGTAGTATGCTAATGATAAAACACTGTAGTACTATTGTAGTATCCTAATGATAAAACACTGTAGTATTATTGTAGTATGCTAATGATAAAACACTGTAGTATTATTGTAGTATGCTAATGATAACACACTGTAGTATTATTGTAGTATGCTAATGATAACACACTGTAGTATTATTGTAGTATGCTAATGATAACACACTGTAGTATTATTGTAGTATCCTAATATAAAACACTGTAGTATTATTGTAGTATGCTAATGATAACACACTGTAGTATTATTGTAGTAATGCTAATGATAACACTGTAGTATTAGTGTAGTATCCTAATGATAAAACACTGTAGTATTATTGTAGTATGCTAATGATAACACACTGTAGTATTATTGTAGTATGCTAATGATAAAACACTGTAGTATTATTGTAGTATGCTAATGATAAAACACTGTAGTATTATTGTAGTATGCTAATGATAAAACACTGTAGTATTATTGTAGTATGCTAATGATAACACACTGTAGTATTATTGTAGTATGCTAATGATAACACTGTAGTATTATTGTAGTATGCTAATGATAACACACTGTAGTATTATTGTAGTATGCTAATGATAACACTGTAGTATTATTGTAGTATCCTAATGATAAAACACTGTAGTATTATTGTAGTATGCTAATGATAACACTGTAGTATTATTGTAGTATGCTAATGATAACACACTGTAGTATTATTGTAGTATGCTAATGATAACACACTGTAGTATTATTGTAGTATCCTAATAATAAAACACTGTAGTATTATTGTAGTATGCTAATGATAACACACTGTAGTATTATTGTAGTATGCTAATGATAACACTGTAGTATTATTGTAGTATCCTAATGATAACACACTGTAGTATTATTGTAGTATGCTAATGATAACACACTGTAGTATTATTGTAGTATCCTAATGATAAAACTCTGTAGTATTATTGTAGTATGCTAATGATAAAACACTGTAGTATTATTGTAGTATCCTAATGATAACACACTGTAGTATTATTGTAGTATGCTAATGATGTAATGTAAACACAGATGAGTATATTGTAGTATGCTAATGATAAAACACTGTAGTATTATTGTAGTATGCTAATGATAAAACACTGTAGTATTATTGTAGTAGTAATGATAACACTGTAGTATTATTGTAGTATGCTAATGATAAAACACTGTGTATTATTGTAGTATATAATGATACAACTGTAGTATTATTGTAGTATCCTAATGATAAACACTGTAGTATTATTGTAGTGCTAATGATAAAACACTGTAGTATTATTGTAGTATGCTAATGATAACACACTGTAGTATTATTGTAGTATCCTAATGATAAAACACTGTAGTATTATTGTAGTATCCTAATGATAAAACACTGTAGTATTATTGTAGTATGCTAATGATAAAACACTGTAGTATATTGTAGTATCCTAATGATAAAACACTGTAGTATTATTGTAGTATGCTAATGATAAACACTGTAGTATTATTGTAGTATGCTAATGATACCCTGTAGTATTATTGTAGTATCCTAATGATAAAACACTGTAGTATTATGTAGTATGCTATGATAAACACCTGTAGTATTATTGTAGTATGCTAATGATAACAACTGTAGTATTATTGTAGTATCCTAATGATAAAACACTGTAGTATTATTGTAGTATGCTAATGATAACACTGTAGTATTATTGTAAGTATGCTAATGATAAACACTGTAGTATTATTGTAGTATGCTAATGATAAACACCTGTAGTATTATTGTAGTATCCTAATGATAAACAAACTGTAGTATTATTGTAGTATGCTAATGATAAACACTGTAGTACTTATTGTAGTATGCTAATGATAAACACACTGTAGTATTATTGTAGTATCCTAATGATAAAACACTGTACGTAATTATTGTAGTATGCTAATGAAAAACTGTAGGATTATTGTAGTATGCTAATGATAACACTGTAGTATTATTGAAGTATCCTAATGATAAAACACTGTAGTATTATTGTAGTATGCTAATGATAACACTGTAGTATTATTGTAGTATCCTAATGATAAAACACTGTAGTATTATTGTAGTATCCTAATGATAAAACACTGTAGTATTATTGTAGTATGCTAATGATAACACTGTAGTATTATTGTAGTATCCTAATGATAAAACACTGTAGTATTATTGTAGTATCCTAATGATAAAACACTGTAGTATTATTGTAGTATCCTAATGATAAAACACTGTAGTATTATTGTAGTATCCTAATGATAAAACACTGTAGTATTATTGTAGTATCCTAAATGATAAAACACTGTAGTATTATTGTAGTATGCTAATGATAAACACTGTAGTATTATTGTAGTATCCTAATGATAAACACTGTAGTATTATTGTAGTATCCTAATGATAAAACACTGTAGTATTATTGTAGTATGCTAATGATAAAACACTGGTATTATTGTAGTATGCTAATGATAACACTGTAGTATTATTGTAGTATGCTAATGATAACACACTGTAGTATTATTGTAGTATGCTAATGATAACACACTGTAGTATTATTGTAGTATGCTAATGATAACACACTGTAGTATTATTGTAGTATGCTAATGATAAAACACTGTTGTATTATTGTAGTATCCTAATGATAACACTGTAGTATTATTGTAGTATCCTAATGATAAAACGCTGTAGTATTATTGTAGTATGCTAATGATAAAACACTGTAGTATTATTGTAGTATCCTAATGATAAAACACTGTAGTATTATTGTAGTATCCTAATGATAACACACTGTAGTATTATTGTAGTATGCTAATGATAAAACACTGTTGTATTATTGTAGTATCCTAATGATAACACTGTAGTATTATTGTAGTATCCTAATGATAAAACTCTGTAGTATTATTGTAGTATGCTAATGATAAAACACTGTAGTATTATTGTAGTATGCTAATGATAACACACTGTAGTATTATTGTAGTATCCTAATGATAACACACTGTAGTATTATTGTAGTATCCTAATGATAAAACACTGTAGTATTATTGTAGTATGCTAATGATAAAACACTGTAGTACTATTGTAGTATCCTAATGATAAAACACTGTAGTATTATTGTAGTATCCTAATGATAAAACACTGTAGTATTATTGTAGTATGCTAATGATAACACACTGTAGTATTATTGTAGTATGCTAATGATAACACTGTAGTATTATTGTAGTATGCTAATGATAAAACACTGTAGTATTATTGTAGTATCCTAATGATAACACTGTAGTATTATTGTAGTATGCTAATGATAACACTGTAGTATTATTGAAGTATCCTAATGATAACACTGTAGTATTATTGTAGTATGCTAATGATAACACTGTAGTATTATTGAAGTATCCTAATGATAGCACTGTAGTATTATTGTAGTATGCTAATGATAACACTGTAGTATTATTGTAGTATCCTAATGATAAAACACTGTAGTATTATTGTAGTATGCTAATGATAAAACACTGTAGTACTATTGTAGTATGCTAATGATAAAACACTGTAGTATTATTGTAGTATCCTAATGATAACACTGTAGTATTATTGTAGTATGCTAATGATAACACTGTAGTATTATTGAAGTATCCTAATGATAACACTGTAGTATTATTGTAGTATGCTAATGATAACACTGTAGTATTATTGTAGTATCCTAATGATAAAACACTGTAGTATTATTGTAGTATCCTAATGATAAAACACTGTAGTATTATTGTAGTATGCTAATGATAACACACTGTAGTATTCTTGTAGTATCCTAATGAAAAACCTGTAGTATTAGTGTAGTATCTAATGATAAAACACCTGTAGTATCTTCGTAGTATGATAATGATAAAACACTGTAGTATTATTGTAGTATCTAATGATAAACACTGTAGTATTATTGTAGTATCCTAATGATAAACACTGTAGTATTATTGTAGTATCCTAATGAATAAAACACTGTAGTATTATTGTAGTATCCTAATGATAAAACACTGTAGTATTATTGTAGTATGCTAATGATAAGAACACTGTTGTATTATTGTAGTATCCTAATGATAAACACTGTAGTATTATGTAGTATCCTAATGATAAACACTGTAGTATTATTGTAGTATCCTAATGATAAAACACTGTAGTATTAGGAGTATGCTAATGATAACACTGTATGTATTATTGTAGTATCCTAATGATAACACTGTAGTAATTATTGTAGTATCCTAATGATAAAACACTGTAGTATTATTGTAGTATCCTAATGATAAAACAATGTAGTATTATTGTAGTATCCTAATGATAACACACTGTAGTATTATTGTAGTATGCTAATGATAAAACACTGTAGTATTATTGTAGTATGCTAATGATAACACTGTAGTATTATTGTAGTATCCTAATGATAACACTGTAGTATTATTGTAGTATCCTAATGATAAAACACTGTAGTATTATTGTAGTATCCTAATGATAAAACACTGTAGTATTATTGTAGTATGCTAATGATAAACACTGTAGTTATTGTAGTATGCTAATGATAAACACTGTAGTATTATTGTAGTATCCTAATGATAAAACACTGTAGTATTATTGTAGTATGCTAATGATAAAACACTGTAGTATTATTGTAGTATCCTAATGATAAACACTGTAGTATTATTGTAGTATGCTAATGATAAACACTGTAGTATTATTGTAGTATGCTAATGATAAACACTGTAGTATTATTGTAGTATGCTAATGATAAAACACTGTAGTATTATTGTAGTATGCTAATGATAACACACTGTAGTATTATTGTAGTATGCTAATGATAACACACTGTAGTATTATTGTAGTATGCTAATGATAAAACACTGTAGTATTATTGTAGTATGCTAATGATAAAACACTGTTGTATTATTGTAGTATCCTAATGATAACACTGTAGTATTATTGTAGTATGCTAATGATAAAACACTGTAGTATTATTGTAGTATGCTAATGATAAAACACTGTAGTATTATTGAAGTATGCTAATGATAAAACACTGTAGTATTATTGTAGTATGCTAATGATAACACACTGTAGTATTATTGTAGTATCCTAATGATAACACTGTAGTATTATTGTAGTATCCTAATGATAAAACGCTGTAGTATTATTGTAGTATGCTAATGATAAAACACTGTAGTATTATTGTAGTATCCTAATGATAAAACACTGTAGTATTATTGTAGTATCCTAATGATAACACACTGTAGTATTATTGTAGTATGCTAATGATAAAACACTGTTGTATTATTGTAGTATCCTAATGATAACACTGTAGTATTATTGTAGTATCCTAATGATAAAACCTGTAGTATTATTGTAGTATGCTAATGATAAAACACTGTAGTATTATTGTAGTATGCTAATGATAACACACTGTAGTATTATGTAGTATGCTAATGATAACACACTGTAGTATTATTGTAGTATCCTAATGATAACACACTGTAGTATTATTTAGTAGTCAATGATAAAACCTGTATATTATTGTAAGTATGCTAATGATAAAACACTGTAGTACTATTGTAGTATCCTAATGATAAAACACTGTAGTATATTGTAGTATCCTAATGATAAAACACTGTAGTATTATTGTAGTATGCTAATGATAACACACTGTAGTATTATTGTTAGTATGCTAATGATAACACTGTAGTATTATTGTAGTATGCTAATGATAAAACACTGTAGTATTATTGTAGTATCCTAATGATAACACTGTAGTATTATTGTAGTATGCTAATGATAACACTGTAGTATTATTGAAGTATCCTAATGATAACACTGTAGTATTATTGTAGTATGCTAATGATAACACTGTAGTATTATTGAAGTATCCTAATGATAGCACTGTAGTATTATTGTAGTATGCTAATGATAACACTGTAGTATTATTGTAGTATCCTAATGATAAAACACTGTAGTATTATTGTAGTATGCTAATGATAAAACACTGTAGTACTATTGTAGTATGCTAATGATAAAACACTGTAGTATTATTGTAGTATCCTAATGATAACACTGTAGTATTATTGTAGTATGCTAATGATAACACTGTAGTATTATTGAAGTATCCTAATGATAACACTGTAGTATTATTGTAGTATGCTAATGATAACACTGTAGTATTATTGTAGTATCCTAATGATAAAACACTGTAGTATTATTGTAGTATCCTAATGATAAAACACTGTAGTATTATTGTAGTATCCTAATGATAAAACACTGTACTATTATTGTAGTATGCTAATGATAAAACACTGTGGTATTATTGTAGTATGCTAATGATAACACACTGTAGTATTATTGTAGTATGCTAATGATAACACACTGTAGTATTATTGTAGTATGCTAATGATAACACACTGTAGTATTATTGTAGTATGCTAATGATAAAACACTGTAGTATTATTGTAGTATCCTAATGATAACACTGTAGTATTATTGTAGTATCCTAATGATAAAACGCTGTAGTCTTATTTGTAGTATGCTAATGATAAAACACTGTAGGTATTATTGTAGTATCCTAATGAATATAAAACACTGTAGTATTATTGTAGTATCCTAATGATAACACACTGTAGTATTATTGTAGTATGGCTAATGATAAAACACTGTTGTATTATTGTAGTATCCTAATGATAACACTGTAGTATTATTGTAGTATCCTAAATGATAAAAACTCTGTAGTCTTATTGGAAGTATGCTAATGTATCAAACACTGTAGTATTATTGTAGTATGCTAATGATAAAACACTGTAGTACTATTGTAGTATCCTAATGATAAAACACTGTAGTATTATTGTAGTATCCTAATGATAAAACACTGTAGTATTATTGTAGTATGCTAATGATAACACTGTAGTATTATTGTAGTATCCTAATGATAACACTGTAGTATTATTGTAGTATGCTAATGATAACACTGTAGTATTATTGTAGTATGCTAATGATAAACACTGTAGTATTATTGTAGTATCCTAAATTATAACACTGTAGTATTATTGTAGTATGCTAATGATAACACTGTAGTATTATTGAAGTATCCTAATGATAACACTGTAGTATTATTGTAGTATCCTAATGATAAAACACTGTAGTATTATTGTAGTATGCTAATGATAAAACACTGTAGTACTATTGTAGTATCCTAATGATAAAACACTGTAGTATTATTGTAGTATGATAATGATAAAACACTGTAGTATTATTGTAGTATCCTAATGATAAAACACTGTAGTATTATTGTAGTATGCTAATGATAAAACACTGTAGTATTATTGTAGTATGCTAATGATAAAACACTGTAGTATTATTGTAGTATCCTAATGATAAAACACTGTAGTATTATTGTAGTATGCTAATGAATAAAACACTGTAGTATTATTGTAGTATCCTAATGATAAAACACTGTAGTATTATTGTAGTATCCTCATGATAACACTGTAGTATTATTGTAGTATCCTAATGAAAAACGCTGTAGACTGTAAGTATTATTGTAGTATGCTAATGATAACACTGTAGTATTATTTGTAGTATCCTAATGATAACCCCTGTAGTATTATTGTAGTATCCTAATGATAAACACTGTAGTATATATTGGAGTTATGCTAATGATAAAACACTGTAGTACTATTGTAGTATCCTAATGATAAAACACTGTAGTATTAGTGTAGTATCCTAATGATAAACACTGTAGTATTATTGTAGTATGCTAATGATAAACACTGTAGTATTATTGTAGTATCTAATGATAACACTGTAGTATTATTGTAGTATGCTAATGATAAAACACTGTAGTATTAGTGTAGTATCCTAATGATAACACTGTAGTATTATTGTAGTATGCTAATGTAACACTGTAGTATATTGAAGTATCCTAATGATAACACTGTAGTATTATTGTAGTATGCTAATGATAACACTGTGTATTATTGAGTATGCCAATGATAGCACTGTAGTATTATTGTAGTATGCTAATGATAACACTGTAGTATTATTGTAGTATCCTAATGATAAAACACTGTAGTATTATTGTAGTATGCTAATGATAAAACACTGTAGTACTATTGTAGTATGCTAATGATAAAACACTGTAGTATTATTGTAGTATCCTAATGATAACACTGTAGTATTATTGTAGTATGCTAATGATAAAACACTGTAGTATTATTGTAGTATCCTAATGATAACACTGTAGTATTATTGTAGTATGCTAATGATAACACTGTAGTATTATTGTAGTATGCTAATGATAACACTGTAGTATTATTGTAGTATCCTAATGATAACACTGTAGTATTATTGTAGTATGCTAATGATAACACTGTAGTATTATTGAAGTATCCTAATGATAACACTGTAGTATTATTGTAGTATCCTAATGATAAAACACTGTAGTATTATTGTAGTATGCTAATGATAAAACACTGTAGTACTATTGTAGTATCCTAATGATAAAACACTGTAGTATTATTGTAGTATGATAATGATAAAACACTGTAGTATTGGTTGTTAGTAATCCTAATGATAAACACTGTAGTATTATTGAGTATGGCTAATGATAAAACACTGTTGTATTATTGTAGTATCCTAATGATAACACTGTAGTATTATTGTAGTATCCTAATGATAAAACAACCTGTAGTATTATTGTAATATCCTAATGATAAAACAACTGTAGTATTATTGTAGTATGTTAATGATAAAACACTGTAGTATTATTGTAGTATCCTAATGATAACCTGTAGTTATTATTGTAGTATGCTAATGATAAAACACTGTTGTATTATTGTAGTATGCTAATGATAACACAGTGTAGTATTATTGTAGTATGCTAATGATAAAAACACTGTAGTATTATTGTATATGCTAATGATAAAACACTGTAGTACTATTGTAGTATCCTAATGATAAAAACACTGTAGTATTATGTAGTATCCTAATGATAAAACACTGTAGTATTATTGTAGTATGCTAATGATAACACTGTAGTATTATTGTAGTATCCTAATGATAAACACTGTAGTATTATTGTAGTATGCCTAATGATAACACTGTAGTATTATTGTAGTATGCTAATGATAACACTGTAGTATTATTGTAGTATCCTAATGATAAACACTGTAGTATTATTGTAGTATGCTAATGATAACACTGTAGTATTATTGTAAGTATCCTAATGATAACCACTGTAGTATTATTGTAGTATCCTAATGATAAAACACTGTACGTATTATTGTAGTATGCCTAATGATAAAACACTGTAGTACTATTGTAGTATCCTAATGATAAAACACTGTAGTATTATTGTAGTATGATAATGATAAACACTGTAGTATTATTGTAGTATGCCTAATGATAAACACCTGTAGTATTATTGTAGTATGCTAATGATAAACACTGTAGTATTATTGTAGTATGCTAATGATAAAACACTGTAGTATTATTGTAGTATCCTAATGATAAACACTGTAGTATTATTGTAGTATCCTAATGATAAAACACTGTAGTATTATTGTAGTATCCTAATGATAAACACTGTAGTATTATTGTAGTATCCTAATGATAAACACTGTAGTATTATTGTAGTATCCTAATGATAAAACACTGTAGTATTATTGTAGTATGCCTAATGATAAAACACTGTAGTATATTGTAGTATGCTAATGATAAACACTGTAGTATTATTGTAGTATGCTAATGATAAAACACTGTAGTATTATTGTAGTATGCTAATGATAAAACACTGTAGTATTATTGTAGTATCCTAATGATAAAACACTGTAGTATTATTGTAGTATCCTAATGATAAACACTGTAGTATTATTGTAGTATGCTAATGATAAACACTGTAGTATTATTGTAGTATGCTAATGATAACACTGTAGTATTATTGTAGTATGCTAATGATAAACACTGTAGTATTATTGTAGTATCCTAATGATAACACTGTAGTATTATTGTAGTATGCTAATGATAACACTGTAGTATTATTGAGTATCCTAATGATAAACACTGTAGTATTATTGTAGTATGCTAATGATAACACTGTAGTATTATTGTAAGTATCCTAATGATAGCACTGTAGTATTATTGTAGTATCCTAATGATAAACACTGTAGTATTATTGTAGTATCCTAATGATAAAACACTGTAGTATATTGTAGTATGCTAATGATAAAACACTGTAGTAATATTGTAGTATGCTAATGATATAAAACACTGTAGTATTATTGTAGTATGCTAATGATAACACTGTAGTATTATTGTAGTATCCTATGATAACACTGTAGTATTATTGTAGTATGCCTAATGATAAACACTGTAGTATTATTGTAGTATGCTAATGATAACACACTGTAGTATTATTGTAGTATCCTAATGATAACACTGTAGTATTATTGTAGTATGCTAATGATAACACTGTAGTATTATTGAAGTATCTAATGATAACACTGTAGTATTATTGTAGTATGCCTAATGATAAAACACTGTAGTCTATTGTAGTATCCTAATGATAAAACACTGTAGTATTATTGTAGTATCCTAATGATAAACACTGTAGTATTATTGTAGTATGCTAATGATAACACACTGTAGTATTATTGTAGTATCCTAATGATAAACACTGTAGTATTATTGTAGTATGCCTAATGATAACACTGTAGTATTATTGTAGTATTCCTAATGATAACACTGTAGTATTATTGTAGTATCCTAATGATAAAACACTGTAGTATTATTGTAATATGCCTAATGATTAAAACACTGTAGTATTATTGTAGTATGCTTAATGATAAAACACTGTAGTATTATTGTAGTATGCCTAATGATAAACACTGTAGTATTATTGTAGATTCCTAATGATAAAACACTGTAGTATTATTGTAGTATGCCTAATGATAAAAACACTGTAGTATATTGTAGTATCCCTAATGATAACACTGTAGTATTATTGTAGTATCCTAATGATAAACACTGTAGTATTATTGTAGTATGCTAATGATAAACACTGTAGTAATTATTGTAGTATGCTAATGATAAAACACGTAGTATTATTGTAGTATCCTAATGATAACACGTAGTATTATTGTAGTATGCTAATGATAAACCACTGTAGTATTATTGTAGTATCCTAATGATAAAACGCTGTAGTATTATTGTGTATCCTAATGATAAACACTGTAGTATTATTGTAGTATGCTAATGATAAACACTGTAGTATTATTGTAGTATGCTAATGATAAACACTGTAGTATTATTGTAGTATGTTAATGATAAAACACTGTAGTATTATTGTAGTATCCTAATGATAAAACTGTAGTATTATTGTAGTATCCTAATGATAAAACACTGTAGTATTATTGTAGTATCCTAATGATAAAACACTGTAGTATTATTGTAGTATCCTAATGATAAACACTGTAGTATTATTGTAGTATGCTAATGATACACACTGTAGTATTATTGTAGTATGCTAATGATAACACTGTAGTATTATTGTAGTATGCTAATGATAAAACACACTGTTAGTATTATTGTAGTATCCTAATGATAACACTGTAGTATTATTGTAGTATGCTAATTGATAAACACTGTAGTATTATTGAAGTATCCTAATGATAACACTGTAGTATTATTGTAGTATGCTAATGATAACACTGTAGTATTATTGAAGTATCCTAATGACTAGCACTGTAGTATTCTTGTTAGTATGCTAATGATAACACTGTAGTATATTGTAGTATCCTAATGATAAAACACTGTAGTATTATTGTAGTATGCTAATGATAAAACACTGTAGTACTATTTGTAGTATGCTAATGATAAAACACTGTAGTATTATTGTAGTATCCTAATGATAACACTGTAGTATTATTGTAGTATGCTAATGATAACACTGTAGTATTATTGAAGTATCCTAATGATAACACTGTAGTATTATTGTAGTATGCTATGATAACACTGTAGTATTATTGTAGTATCTAATGATAAAACACTGTAGTATTATTGTAGTATCCTAATGATAAAACACTGTAGTATTATTGTAGTATGCTAATGATAACACTGTAGTATTATGTAGTATCCTAATGATAAAACACTGTAGTATATTGTAGTATCCTAATGATAAAACACTGTAGTATTATTGTAGTATGCTAATGATAAAACACTGTAGTACTATTGTAGTATCCTAATGATAAAACACTGTGTATTATTGTAGTATGCTAATGATAAACACTGTAGTACTAATTGTAGTATCCTAATGATTAAAACACTGTAGTATTATTGTAGTATCCTAATGATAAAACACTGTAGTATTATTGTAGTATCCTAATGATAAAACACTGTAGTATTATTGTAATATCCTAATGATAAACACTGGTAGTATTATTGTAGTATGCTAATGATAAAAACACTGTTGTATTATTGTAGTATCCTAATGATAACACTGTAGTATTATTGTAGTATTCCTAATGATAAAACACTGTAGTATTATTGTAGTATCCTAATGATAACACTGTAGTATTATTGTAGTATGCTAATGATAAACACTGTAGTATTATTGTAGTATCCTAATGATAACACTGTAGTATTATTGTAGTATCCTAATGATAACACTGTAGTATTATTGTAGTATCCTAATGATAAACACTGTAGTATTATTGTAGTATCTAATGATAAAACACTGTAGTATTATGTGTAGTATGCTAATGATAAAACACTGTAGTATTATTGTAGTATGCTAATGATAACACTGTAGTATTATTGTAGTATCCTAATGATAAAACACTGTAGTATTATTGTAGTATCCTAATGATAAAACACTGTAGTATTATTGTAGTATCCTAATGATAAAACACTGTAGTATTATTGTAGTATCCTAATGATAACACTGTAGTATTATTGTAGTATGCTAATGATAAACACTGTAGTATTATTGTAGTATGCTAATGATAAAACACTGTAGTATTATTGTAGTATGCTAATGATAAAACACTGTAGTACTATTGTAGTATCCTAATGATAAAACACTGTAGTATTATTGTAGTATCCTAATGATAAAACACTGTAGTATTATTGTAGTATGCTAATGATAACACACTGTAGTATTATTGTAGTATCCTAATGATAAAACACTGTAGTATTATTGTAGTATCCTAATGATAACACACTGTAGTATTATTGTAGTATTCTAATGATAAAACACTGTAGTATTATTGTAATATCCTAATGATAAAACACTGTAGTATTATTGTAGTATGCTAATGATAAAACACTGTTGTATTATTGTAGTATGCTAATGATAACACAGTGTAGTATTATTGTAGTATGCTAATGATAAAACACTGTAGTATTATTGTAGTATGCTAATGATAAAACACTGTAGTACTATTGTAGTATCCTAATGATAAAACACTGTAGTATTATTGTAGTATCCTAATGATAAAACACTGTAGTATTATTGTAGTATGCTAATGATAACACTGTAGTATTATTGTAGTATCCTAATGATAACACTGTAGTATTATTGTAGTATGCTAATGATAACACTGTAGTATTATTGTAGTATGCTAATGATAACACTGTAGTATTATTGTAGTATCCTAATGATAACACTGTAGTATTATTGTAGTATGCTATGATGAAACACTGTAGTATTATTGAAGTATCCTAATGATAACACTGTAGTATTATTGTAGTATCCTAATGATAAAACACTGTAGTATTATTGTAGTATGCTAATGATAAAACACTGTAGTACTATTGTAGTATCCTAATGATAAAACACTGTAGTATTATTGTAGTATGATAATGATAAAACACTGTAGTATTATTGTAGTATCCTAATGATAAAACACTGTAGTATTATTGTAGTATGCTAATGATAAAACACTGTAGTATTATTGTAGTATGCTAATGATAAAACACTGTAGTATTATTGCAGTATCCTAATGATAAAACACTGTAGTATTATTGTAGTATGCTAATGATAAAACACTGTAGTATTATTGTAGTATCCTAATGATAAAACGCTGTAGTATTATTGTAGTATCCTAATGATAACACTGTAGTATTATTGTAGTATGCTAATGATAAAACACTGTAGTATTATTGTAGTATCCTAATGATAAAACACTGTAGTATTATTGTAGTATCCTAATGATAACACACTGTAGTATTATTGTAGTATGCTAATGATAAAACACTGTTGTATTATTGTAGTATCCTAATGATAACACTGTAGTATTATTGTAGTATCCTAATGATAAAACGCTGTAGTATTATTGTAGTATGCTAATGATAAAACACTGTAGTATTATTGTAGTATGCTAATGATAACACACTGTAGTATTATTGTAGTATGCTAATGATAAAACACTGTTGTATTATTGTAGTATCCTAATGATAACACTGTAGTATTATTGTAGTATCCTAATGATAAAACGCTGTAGTATTATGTAGTATGCTAATGATAAACACTGTAGTATTATTGTAGTATGGCTAATGATAAACACTGTAGTATTATTGTAGTATCCTAATGATAAACACAATGTAGTATTATTGTAGTATCCTAATGATAAAACACTGTAGTACTTATTGTAGTATGCCTAATGATAAAACACTGTAGTACTATTGTAGTATCCTAATGATAAAACACTGTAGTATTATTGTAGTATCCTAATGATAAAACACTGTAGTATTATTGTAGTATCCTAATGATAACACACTGTAGTATTATTGTAGTATGCTAATGATAACACTGTAGTATTATTGTAGTATGCTAATGATAAACACTGTAGTATTATTGTAGTATCCTAATGATAACACTGTAGTATTATTGTAGTATGCTAATGATAACACTGTAGTATTATTGTAAGTATCTCTAATGATAACACCTGCTAGTATTATTGGTAGTATGCTAATGATAACACTGTAGTATTATTGAAGTATCCTAATGATAGCACTGTAGTATTATTGTAGTATGCTAATGATAACACTGTAGTATTATTGTAGTATCCTAATGATAAAACACTGTAGTATTATTGTAGTATGCTAATGATAAAACACTTGTAGTACTATTGTAGTATGCTAATGATAAAACACTGTAGTATTATTGTAGTATCCTAATGATAACACTGTCGTATTATTGTAGTATGCTAATGATAAACACTGTAGTATTATTGTAGTATCCTAATGATAAACACTGTAGTATTATTGTAGTATGCTAATGATAACACTGTAGTATTATTGAAGTATCCTAATGATAACACTGTAGTATTATTGTAGTATGCTAATGATAACACTGTAGTATTATTGTAGTATCCTAATGATAAAACACTGTAGTATTATTGTAGTATCCTAATGATAAAACACTGTAGTATTATTGTAGTATGCTAATGATAACACTGTAGTATTATTGTAGTATCCTAATGATAAAACACTGTAGTATTATTGTAGTATCCTAATGATAAAACACTGTAGTATTATTGTAGTATGCTAATGATAAAACACTGTAGTACTATTGTAGTATCCTAATGATAAAACACTGTAGTATTATTGTAGTATGCTAATGATAAAACACTGTAGTACTATTGTAGTATCCTAATGATAAAACACTGTAGTATTATTGTAGTATCCTAATGATAAAACACTGTAGTATTATTGTAGTATCCTAATGATAAAACACTGTAGTATTATTGTAATATCCTAATGATAAAACACTGTAGTATTATTGTAGTATGCTAATGATAAAACACTGTTGTATTATTGTAGTATCCTAATGATAACACTGTAGTATTATTGTAGTATCCTAATGATAAAACACTGTAGTATTATTGTAGTATCCTAATGATAAAACACTGTAGTATTATTGTAGTATGCTAATGATAAAACACTGTTGTATTATTGTAGTATCCTAATGATAACACTGTAGTATTATTGTAGTATCCTAATGATAAAACACTGTAGTATTATTGTAGTATCCTAATGATAACACACTGTAGTATTATTGTAGTATTCTAATGATAAAACACTGTAGTATTATTGTAGTATGCTAATGATAAAACACTGTAGTATTATTGTAGTATGCTAATGATAACACTGTAGTATTATTGTAGTATCCTAATGATAACACTGTAGTATTATTGTAGTATCCTAATGATAAAACACTGTAGTATTATTGTAGTATCCTAATGATAAAACACTGTAGTATTATTGTAGTATGCTAATGATAAACACTGTAGTATTATTGTAGTATGCTAATGATAACACACTGTAGTATTATTGTAGTATGCTAATGATAACACACTGTAGTATTATTGTAGTATCCTAATGATAAAACACTGTAGTATTATTGTAGTATGCTAATGATAAAACACTGTAGTATTATTGTAGTATCCTAATGATAAAACACTGTAGTATTATTGTAGTATGCTAATGATAAAACACTGTATTATTGTAGTATGCTAATGATAACACTGTAGTATTATTGTAGTATCCTAATGATAAAACACTGTAGTATTATTGTAGTATGCTAATGATAAAACACTGTAGTACTATTGTAGTATCCTAATGATAAAACACTGTAGTATTATTGTAGTATCCTAATGATAAAACACTGTAGTATTATTGTAGTATGCTAATGATAACACTGTAGTATTATTGTAGTATCCTAATGATAACACTGTAGTATTATTGTAGTATGCTAATGATAACACTGTAGTATTATTGTAGTATGCTAATGATAACACTGTAGTATTATTGTAGTATCCTAATGATAACACTGTAGTATTATTGTAGTATGCTAATGATAACACTGTAGTATTATTGTAGTATGCTAATGATAACACTGTATTATTATTGTAGTATCCTAATGATAACACTGTAGTATTATTGTAGTATCCTAATGATAACACTGTAGTACTATTGTAGTATGCTAATGATAAAACACTGTAGTATTATTGTAGTATCCTAATGATAAAACACTGTAGTATTATTGTAGTATGCTAATGATAACACTGTAGTATTATTGTAGTATCCTAATGATAACACTGTAGTATTATTGTAGTATGCTAATGATAACACTGTAGTATTATTGTAGTATGCTAATGATAACACTGTAGTATTATTGTAGTATCCTAATGATAACACTGTAGTATTATTGTAGTATGCTAATGATAACACTGTAGTATTATTGAAGTATCCTAATGATAACACTGTAGTATTATTGTAGTATCCTAATGATAAAACACTGTAGTATTATTGTAGTATGCTAATGATAAAACACTGTAGTACTATTGTAGTATCCTAATGATAAAACACTGTAGTATTATTGTAGTATGATAATGATAAAACACTGTAGTATTATTGTAGTATCCTAATGATAAAACACTGTAGTATTATTGTAGTATGCTAATGATAAAACACTGTTGTATTATTGTAGTATCCTAATGATAACACTGTAGTATTATTGTAGTATCCTAATGATAAAACACTGTAGTATTATTGTAATATCCTAATGATAAAACACTGTAGTATTATTGTAGTATGTTAATGATAAAACACTGTAGTATTATTGTAGTATCCTAATGATAACACTGTAGTATTATTGTAGTATCCTAATGATAAAACACTGTAGTATTATTGTAGTATGCTAATGATAAAACACTGTAGTATTATTGTAGTATCCTAATGATAACACTGTAGTATTATTGTAGTATCCTAATGATAAGACGCTGTAGTATTATTGTAGTATCCTAATGATAAAACACTGTAGTATTATTGTAGTATGCTAATGATAAAACACTGTAGTATTATTGTAGTATGCTAATGATAAAACACTGTAGTATTATTGTAGTATGTTAATGATAAAACACTGTAGTATTATTGTAGTATCCTAATGATAACACTGTAGTATTATTGTAGTATCCTAATGATAAAACACTGTAGTATTATTGTAGTATCCTAATGATAAAACACTGTAGTATTATTGTAGTATCCTAATGATAAAACGCTGTAGTATTATTGTAGTATCCTAATGATAACACTGTAGTATTATTGTAGTATGCTAATGATAAAACACTGTAGTATTATTGTAGTATGCTAATGATAAAACACTGTAGTATTATTGTAGTATGTTAATGATAAAACACTGTAGTATTATTGTAGTATCCTAATGATAACACTGTAGTATTATTGTAGTATCCTAATGATAAAACACTGTAGTATTATTGTAGTATGCTAATGATAAAACACTGTAGTATTATTGTAGTATGCTAATGATAAAACGCTTTAGTATTATTGTAGTATCCTAATGATAAAACGCTGTAGTATTATTGTAGTATCCTAATGATAACACTGTAGTATTATTGTAGTATGCTAATGATAAAACACTGTAGTATTATTGTAGTATGCTAATGATAAAACACTGTAGTATTATTGTAGTATGTTAATGATAAAACACTGTAGTATTATTGTAGTGTCCTAATGATAACACTGTAGTATTATTGTAGTATCCTAATGATAACACTGTAGTATTATTGTAGTATGCTAATGATAAAACACTGTAGTATTATTGTAGTATGCTAATGATAAAACGCTGTAGTATTATTGTAGTATCCTAATGATAAAACGCTGTAGTATTATTGTAGTATCCTAATGATAACACTGTAGTATTATTGTAGTATGCTAATGATAAAACACTGTAGTATTATTGTAGTATCCTAATGATAAAACACTGTAGTATTATTGTAGTATCCTAATGATAAAACACTGTAGTATGATTGTAGTATGCTAATGATAATACATGGTAGTATTTTTGTAGTATCCTAATGATAATACATCGTAGTGTTTTTGCAGTATCTTGATGATATACATCGTAGTATTTTTGTAGTATCTTTATGATGATACATCGTAGTATTTTAGTAGTATCTTGATGATAATACATCGTAGTATTTTTATAGTATCGTATTAATAAAACACCGTAGTATGTTTGCAGTTTCTTAATTATAATACATGGTGGTATATTTGTAGTAACCTAATGATAGAACACTGTAGTATTATTGTAGTATCCTAATGATAATACATCATAATATTTTTGCAGTATCTTGATGATAATACATCGTAGTATTTTAGTAGTATCTTGATGATAATACATCGTAGTATTTTTGTAGTATCTTTATGATATACATCGTAGTATTTTAGTAGTATCTTGATGATAATACATTTTAGTATTTTAGTAGTATCTTGATGATAATACATCATAGTATTTTTGCAGTATCTTGATGATAATACATTGTAGTATTTTTTAAGTATCTTGATGATAATACATCGTAGTATTTTAGTAGTATCTTGATGATAATACATTGTAGTATTTTTTAAGTATCTTGATGATATACATCGTAGTATTTTAGTAGTATCTTGATGATAATACATTGTAGTATTTTAGTAGTATCTTGATGATAATACATTGTAGTATTTTAGTAGTATCTTGATGATAATACAGCGTAGTATTTTAGTAGTATCTCTATGATATACATCGTAGTATTTTAGTAGTATCTTGATGATAATACATACTGTAAGTTGACAGCAGTGCAGCAGCAGCAGTGGTTTTATAGTGAACTCTAAAAAGGTGAAATATTTGAATGGAGTCTGGTGAGAGTTCTTAAAGGATTACTGCAGCTGCAGCTCAAAGAAAATAGATTGAAAAGAGGATTTTCTCTGTAAATGCACTTACAGTTTGACGGACGCCCGGAGGGCCAGACAGACGGACAGGTGGACCAACGGGTGGCTGAGTGGACAGACAGCTGGACGAGTGGACGGATGCGTTGACAGGTGGTCAGACTGGTGGACGGATGGACGGCTGGAGAGACAAAGTGTGGAGTAGCAGAAAATATAAACGACTAAACTTTAACGAGGAATAGAAAAGTTTCTGTCTGTCTTCTTTCTGTCTGTCCTCTGTCTTTTGTCTGTCTGTCTCTCTGCTGTCCTTTCTCTGTTTAATGGTGGAGAGACCCCGTGACATAGCTGACCTCTCTGTTTTTCTTGGCTTTAACAATCATTTGTTTTTCAGTTAATGGGTGAGCGTCATTCCCTCTCCCTCTTTCCTTCTCTCTCTTTCTTTCTCTCTCTCTCCTTCTCGAAAAGCTTCAGTCTAAACATTTTGAAGATCAATAAATTAATACTAATGTGAAAAGATTTGATCTTGTATGATCTTCATGTTATTAACACTAAAAATATCTGAGAGATTATTGATGATATATATGAACAATTATTCAATTAGTTGATTAACAGAAAATTTATCCAAAACAATTTTTACATTCAAATAACATTTTAAATCATTTTTAAATAAAATTATTTTCGATGGTGAATATTTTCTTTCAAACAATACATTTTAAGTCAAATTATTTTACTACCTTTAGCGACCAAATGATTGATGGAAAACTGTCACAAACTCTGTTAAACCTCCTCCAGACCTTTCCAGACCTTTCCAGGCCTCCTGGGCTTCATCCTGCAGAGTTTTGTGACTTGTTAAAAACTCGTCCTCTCTCTTTGTTTTCGTGTCCTCG
>CM025834.1:81445-108086 GCA_014673565.1 Sebastes schlegelii | reverse complement strand
TACACACTGTAGTATAGTACTCACTGTAGTACACTACACACTGTAGTATAGTACACACTGCAGTACAGTACACACTGTAGTATAGTACTCACTGTAGTATAGTACTCACTGCAGTACAGTACACACTGCAGTACAGTACACACTGCAGTACAGTACACACTGCAGTACACTACACACTGTAGTATAGTACACACTGCAGTACAGTACACACTGTAGTATAGTACTCACTGTAGTATAGTGCACACTGTAGTATAGTACACACTGCAGTACACTACACACTGTAGTATAGTACACACTGCAGTACAGTACACACTGTAGTATAGTACTCACTGTAGTATAGTGCACACTGTAGTATAGTACACACTGCAGTACAGTACACACTGCAGTACACTACACACTGTAGTATAGTACTCACTGTAGTATAGTACTCACTGTAGTATAGTGCACACTGTAGTACAGTACTCACTGTAGTATAGTACACACTGCAGTACAGTACTCACTGTAGTATAGTACTCACTGTAGTATAGTGCACACTGTAGTACAGTACTCACTGTAGTATAGTACTCACTGTAGTACAGTGCACACTGTAGTACAGTACTCACTGTAGTATAGTACACACTGTAGTATAGTGCACACTGTAGTACAGTACTCACTGTAGTATAGTACTCACTGTAGTACAGTGCACACTGTAGTACAGTACTCACTGTAGTATAGTACACACTGTAGTATAGTGCACACTGTAGTACAGTACTCACTGTAGTATAGTACACACTGCAGTACAGTACTCACTGTAGTATAGTACTCACTGTAGTATAGTGCACACTGTAGTACAGTACTCACTGTAGTATAGTACTCACTGTAGTATAGTACACACTGCAGTACAGTACTCACTGTAGTATAGTACTCACTGTAGTATAGTACACACTGCAGTACAGTACACACTGTAGTATAGTACACACTGTAGTATAGTGCACACTGCAGTACAGTACTCACTGTAGTATAGTACACACTGTAGTATAGTGCACACTGCAGTACAGTACTCACTGTAGTATAGTACACACTGTAGTATAGTGCACACTGCAGTACAGTACTCACTGTAGTATAGTACACACTGTAGTATAGTGCACACTGTAGTACAGTACACACTGTAGTATAGTACACACTGTAGTATAGTACACACTGCAGTACAGTACTCACTGTAGTATAGTACACACTGTAGTATAGTGCACACTGCAGTACAGTACTCACTGTAGTATAGTACACACTGTAGTATAGTGCACACTGCAGTACAGTACTCACTGTAGTATAGTACACACTGTAGTATAGTGCACACTGCAGTACAGTACTCACTGTAGTATAGTACTCACTGTAGTACAGTGCACACTGTAGTACAGTACTCACTGTAGTATAGTACACACTGTAGTACAGTACACACTGTAGTACAGTACTCACTGTAGTATAGTACTCACTGTAGTACAGTGCACACTGCAGTACAGTACTCACTGTAGTATAGTACACACTGTAGTATAGTGCACACTGCAGTACAGTACTCACTGTAGTATAGTACACACTGTAGTATAGTGCACACTGCAGTACAGTACTCACTGTAGTATAGTACACACTGTAGTATAGTGCACACTGCAGTACAGTACTCACTGTAGTATAGTACTCACTGTAGTATAGTGCACACTGTAGTACAGTACTCACTGTAGTATAGTACACACTGTAGTACAGTACACACTGTAGTACAGTACTCACTGTAGTATAGTACTCACTGTAGTACAGTACACACTGTAGTACAGTACTCACTGTAGTATAGTACACACTGTAGTATAGTGCACACTGTAGTACAGTACTCACTGTAGTATAGTACTCACTGTAGTATAGTACACACTGCAGTACAGTACTCACTGTAGTATAGTACTCACTGTAGTATAGTGCACACTGTAGTACAGTACTCACTGTAGTATAGTACTCACTGTAGTATAGTACACACTGCAGTACAGTACTCACTGTAGTATAGTACACACTGTAGTATAGTACACACTGCAGTACAGTACTCACTGTAGTATAGTACACACTGTAGTATAGTGCACACTGCAGTACAGTACACACTGTAGTATAGTACTCACTGTAGTATAGTGCACACTGTAGTACAGTACTCACTGTAGTATAGTGCACACTGTAGTACAGTACTCACTGCAGTACACTACACACTGTAGTATAGTACACACTGCAGTATAGTACTCACTGTAGTATAGTACACACTGCAGTATAGTACTCACTGTAGTACAGTACACACTGTAGTACACTACACACTGTGAAGGAGTGATGTGTAGATGTAGTTCTGGTGAAGGAGTGAATGAAGTTTAACAGGTAAATAGAGGATTGTAAATGAGCACACTCAGACCTGTTCTTTAGGCTCTTCCGTTTCTCTGGTTGTTTCAGCTCCAGGATGTCCCGCTGCGCTGCAGCCAGCTGGCTGAGGACGCTGAGGACGCTGAGGGACAGGCTGAGGACGCTGAGGGACAGGCTGAGGACGCTGAGGACACTGAGGGACAGGCTGAGGACGCTGAGGACACTGAGGACACTGAGGGACAGGCTGAGGACGCTGAGGACGCTGAGGACACTGAGGAACAGGCTGAGGACGCTGAGGACGCTGAGGACACTGAGGACACTGAGGGACAGGCTGAGGACGCTGAGGACGCTGAGGACACTGAGGGACAGGCTGTCAGGAAGACGTCAGGCTGTTTATCCTCTGAGACTCTGAGCTAACACACAGCTAGCGGCTAACTGCTAGCGGCTAACAGCTAACAGCTAAGCTAATAGCTGTAGTCGTGTTGTCAACCACCTGCTACGTCACAGGTCAGTGTGATGACGTCACGGTGACGGTTGACAGAGAGGTTGAATAACAGAAACTCTTCTTATCTACCTGCTGGAGGCTAACACACCTGATGTGATGCTAACACCTGCTAGCCTGCCGACGACTCACGATGACATCACTTCCGGGACGATGACGCGCTTCTTCTTCTTCTACTTCGGTATTTTCAGTCTGGTGCGGCTCATTTCCGCCTCCTGCTGGGACTGTTTATAACAACTCTTTTATTCTTTATAGAAACACGACACAACACAATACTACACAATACAACAACACAACACAACACAACACAATACTACACAATACAACACAACACAACACAAAACACAATACTACACAATACAACACAACACAACACAATACACACAATACAACACAACACAACACAACACAACACAACACTACACAACACAACACAACACAATACTACACAATACAACACACACAACACAACACAACACAACACAACAACACAACACAACACAATACTACACAATACAACACAACACAACACAACACAACACAATACTACACAATACAACACAACACAACACACACAATACAACACAACACAACACAATACTACACAATACAACACACACAACACAATACTACACAATACAACACAACACAACACAAACACAAACAACACAACACAAGACAACACAACACAACACAAACAACAAGACTACACAAGACAACACAACACAACACAACACAAGACGACACAATACAACACAACACAACACAACACGACACAAGACAAACACAACAACAACGACACAAGACAACACAACACAACACAACACAGACGACACAAGACAAACACAACACAACACAACACGACACAAGACAACACAAGACAACACAACACAAGACAACACAAGAAAACACAACAAAACACAACAACAAGAAAACACAACAAAAACACAAGACAACACAAGAAAACACAAACAACACAAGACAACACAAGTACAACACAACACAAGACGACACAAGACAAACACAAGACAACACAATACTACACAATACAACACAATAAAACACAACAAAACACAACACAATACAACACAATACAACACAATACAACACAATACAACACAATACTACACAATACAACACAACACAACACAACACAACACAATACAATACTACACAATACAACACAATACAACACAACACAACACAATAAAACACACAACACAATACAACACAATAAAACACAATAAAATAAAAGCTTTATCTGAAATGTTAATTAATGAAAATCAACACAATATATGACACAATACATTATTACACACTTTATTTAATTTCATAATAGTACAACAATATGCAAGAGATTTAAAACATAATTAATATAATTAACAGCAAGATTTCAGTAAACTCAACATCTGATGCTCATCTTAATATTCAGAAAATAAAACACATCATAATACTCCTCAAAAGTATACATATGTATTCATAATATTTATACTATATAAACATATGTTATATCATATTATGTATAAAAAGACTTAATCCAACAAAGTTACAACAGAGTATCTACAGTTTTAATCATTTACAATCAATCAATACGTCTCTTTATCAATGAGTTCTGATTCAAATTCATTATTATGTTCTCATCAGAATTATTAATAACTCTGAAAAACTAGCAGGATGAAGAGGAGGAGGAGAAGGAGGAGGAGGAGGAGGAAGAGGAGGAAGAGGAGGAGAAGGAAGAAGAAGAAGAGGAGGAGGAGGAGGAGGAAGAGGAGGAGGAGGAGGAGATGGATTAGCAGCAGGAGGAAGAGGAGGAGGAGGAGGAGGAGGAAGAAGAGAGGAAGAGGAGGAGGAGATGGATTAGCAGCAGGAGGAAGAGGAGGAGGAGGAGGAAGAACAGAGGAAGAGGAGGAGGAGGAGGAGGAGGAGAAGGAGGAGGAAGAAGAGAGGAAGAGGAGGAGGAGGAGGAGATGGATTAGCAGCAGGAGGAAGAGGAGGAGGAAGAACAGAGGAAGAGGAGGAGGAGGAGGAGGAGATGGATTAGCAGCAGGAGGAAGAGGAGGAGGAGGAGGAAGAACAGAGGAAGAGGACGAGGAGGAGGAGGAGGAGAAAGAGGAGGAAGAAGAGAGGAAGAGGAGGAGGAGGAGGAGGAGATGGATTAGCAGCAGGAGGAAGAGGAGGAGGAGGAGGAAGAACAGAGGAAGAGGAGGAGGAGGAGGAGATGGATTAGCAGCAGGAGGAAGAGGAGGAGGAGGAGATGGATTAGCAGCAGGAGGAAGAGGAGGAGGAGGAGGAAGAACAGAGGAAGAGGAGGAGGAGGAGGAGATGGATTAGCAGCAGGAGGAAGAGGAGGAGGAGGAGCGTCTGGTCTGGGCGATCCAGGAGGTGAAGGCAGAGACTCGGGCGTAGACTCCAGGTCTCTCAGGACGCCCACAGCCGACCCCAAATGATGTCACACCTGTCAGGGACCAATCAGAACACATGGTTCCCTCAGACCTCATGACATCACAGAGAGCAGCACGACTGTGTGTGTGTGTGTGTGTGTGTGCGTGCGTGTGTGTGTGCGTGCGTGCGTGCGTGTGTGTGTGTGTGTGAGACTGACCAATCAGAGTCCAGTGTCCGTCATCCAGACAGATGATTGGACCTCCAGAGTCGCCCTAAAAAAAACATGTTCAAACTTTATTAACAAAAAAACAATAAACATGATGTCAACCACAGGAAGTGAGTCCAGCTGAGTCCAGGTGAGTCCAGGTGAGTCCAGCTGAGTCCAGGTGAGTCCAGGTGAGTCCAGCTGAGTCCAGGTGAGTCCAGGTTGAGTCTATGTGAGTCTAGGTGATTCTAGGTGATTCTAGGTGATTCTAGGTGAGTCTAGGTGAGTCCAGGTGAATCCAGGTGAGTCTAGGTGAGTGCAGGTGAGTGCAGGTGGGCAGTTACCTTACAGGAGTCGACCCCTCCCTCCGGGTATCCGGCACACAGCATGCTGGAGGTGATGGTGTACTCAGGTAACTGAAGCTGACACTGATCCTGAACCAGCAGAGGAACCTGGGCCTCCTGGAGAACATCAGGGAGAGAACCTGACAGAGACGGGGTAGTATAGCATAGTATAGCATAGTATAGTATATATAGTATAGTATAGTATAGTATAGTATATATAGTATATATAGTATAGTATATATAGTATAGTATAGCATAGTATATATATAGTATATATAGTATAGTATAGCATATATAGTATAGTATAGCATATATAGTATAGTATAGTATATATATATTATATAGTATACAGTGTATACTATAGTATAGTAGAGTATAGTAGTAGTAGTAGAGTACCCTGCTCAGCCTCTCGTCCCCATCCAGCGATCAAACATCTGGTTCCAGCTGTGAAGTTCTGACCTTCAGCAGGTAAACACAGCGGCTGGATGAAGTCTGGAAAACACACGTCTGTTCACATCCACCTCCACTCCTTTCACTCTCACTGCTTTATTCATTTATAATCTAGATCTTATAAAAAATAGTTCAAATAACCCGATATGACGACGACGATTTCTGTTTCTGTTTTGAACATCAACAAATATTTTACAACAAACCCTCATTATTATAATTATAATTATTAATATTACTAATATTATTCATATTATACATATTATTGTGATCATTGATCTGTAGAATTTGAGTATTCATAGATTCTAGTAGTATTCAAGATTTTGTGTTCATAAACTCTTCCGTACCCAAACTGTATGCAGATGACACAATGATTTATACTTCATAAATTCACTCAGCGTATCACCCACGTGTTGCTACTGATTCTGGATAATGTTGATGTTGTGTATAATAACACTACCAAGTCTTTAAATGTTATTTACAATCATATGTACAATTTGAAATATAAATACTCTAAATTTACTGTCTTCAAATACTGAAACAAACTTTCATTGGTTCATTACTACAAACTATTGGTTTTAAAGCCTCTTAGAATTAAATAATTTATAGATTAAATCTATAATATCTATGAATTAATCAAAACTAGCCTTTTTTCTTTTCTTTTTTTAAATCAGTTGTTTTAATGTTAATTTTTAGAATCATGTCATAATGATTTAGTTGTTCCCTGTGTATGTTTTTCGTGAACTAGTTGAATAAATGAGCAGGTGAGATGTTTGTGTCTGATGTGTATCGTTACTGACGGGTGAAGTTGATTGGCTGCTGCAGATGCATCATGGCGATGTCGGCCTGTTTGGTCTGTCTGTTGTACCGTCTGTTGATGACGATGCGATCGACTCGTTGGGTCTGAACGTCCACAGAGTTTATGTCACTTTGAGAGTGAAGACCCAAAACGGCCGACCACCACTGAAGGTGGATGTTCTTCCTGTGGAGCAGTAAATAAATAAATATATATATACTATACATACTACATTTACTATTTCATGGTTTGTGAGGTATTATTTGTGTTCTCTCACCCGTAGACACAATGTGCCGCGGTAAGCAGCCAGTCTCTGCCAATCAGTGAAGCTCCACACACATGATGCCCCCTCCAATGCAGAGATACTATCCATGGCCACGCCCCCTTAACGGCGTTAACCCCGCCCACTACTCTGACCTCACCTGACAGGTAACAGCAAACACAAACTACAGTCAGACTGAAAAAAAACAACAGGATCCAATCAACAGGAGGAGGTCGGATTCAAACTGAAAACAGAAATCACTCTTTTACCTTCACCAGGTGTCCTCTCGTCTGATTGGTCGGTCTCTCTTGTGTCGTTAGTCACCTGTCGAGCACCACAAGCTAAAACACACAGAGTCAATTCTCACATATACAACAGTTAATTAAAATTACTAATGAACAAATTAACGAGTACAGGTGTGTTTTGTGTTAACGAGTACAGGTGTGTGTTGTGTTAACAGTCAGTGTTAATGAGTACAGGTGTGTGTTGTTTTAACAGTCAGTGTTAACGAGTACAGGTGTGTGTTGTGTTAATGAGTACAGGTGTGTGTTGTTTTAACAGTCAGTGTTAACGAGTACAGGTGTGTTGTCAGTGTTAACGAGTACAGGTGTGTGTTGTCAGTGTTAACGAGTACAGGTGTGTGTTGTGTTAACGAGTACAGGTGTGTGTTGTGAGTGTTAACCAGTGTTAACGAGTACAGGTGTGTGTTGTGTTAACGAGTACAGATGTGTGTTGTGTTAACGAGTACAGGTGTGTGTTGTGTTAACGAGTACAGGTGTGTGTTGTGTTAACGAGTACAGGTGTGTGTTGTGTTAAAAAGTACAGGTGTGCGTTGTGTTAACGAGTACAGGTGTGCGTTGTGTTAACGAGTACAGGTGTGCGTTGTGTTAACGAGTACAGGTGTGTGTTGTGTTAACGAGTACAGGTGTGCGTTGTGTTAACGAGTACAGCTGTGTGTCAGTGTTAACGAGTACAGGTTTGTGTCAGTGTTAACGAGTAAAGGTGTGTGTTGTGTTAACGAGTACAGGTGTGTGTTGTGTTAACGAGTACAGGTGTGTGTTGTGTTAACGAGTACAGGTGTGTGTTGGACTCACGTTGGTTGTCACAGTTCAGAGAAATCACTTTCTCACTGCTGCAGGTTTCACTGTAAAAACACACAAACATTAATCATCTTCATTATGTGACTCTCGGCTAAACTCACGTCTTCTGATTCGTTCTACTTCTGCTTTAGTTCCTGGTTCTGGTTCTGGTTGTAATCTTTGCTTAGGTCTGGTTCTGGCTCTGGTTCTAGTTCTAGTTCTGGTCCTAGTCTTCTACTCCTGACTCTGAGCCTCAGGGATCCATTATCGTCTGGTTATAATTCTAGTTCTGGTTTGAGTTCAGCTCTAGTTCTAGTTCTAGTTATAACTTGGTTCTGGTTCAGGTTCAGGTTCTGGTCTTCAGTACCTGACACTGGTCTCCAGGGTTCTGTTGCTGGTGACTGTGATGGTTGTAAACGGTGAATCTTGTGGCAGAGCCGGCAGCAGTGTGGCCTCCCCCGACCTGCAGAGAGTCCAGGACAGAAACCAGATCTGAGTCTGCATATGAAACTCCTTAATTTAGTCCACCTGCAACAACAGGTGAGAGTTACCTGAATCCCAGGTACTGACAGGTGAAGTCCGACAGGTGAGAGTTACCTGTATCTCAGGTAATGACAGGTGAGAGTTACCTGTATCCCAGGTACTGACATGTGAAGTCAGACAGGTGAGAGTTCCAGGTGTCGGCACATACGGTGAGCAGAGAGGAAACAAGCTGAAACTGGAGAAGACTGGAACCGTTCACCTGCAACACGACTGAAACACACACACACACACACACACACACACACACACACACACACACACACACACACACACACACACACACACACACACACACACACACACACACACACACACACACACACACACACACACACGTAAATTCAGGTAAGTGATATTGAGTTTCAGGTGAACTAATTGATCCCACGTATTGATCAGTTCCAGCTGATCGACTCACCACAGTCGGCCTCATCAGAGGCGTCAGGACAGTCGACCTCGCCGTCACACTGACCGTTACCATGGATACAACTTCCTGTCCGACACTGGAACTGTCCGACTGCACACGCAGCTGTTCACAAACAATCAATAATCAATAAATGATGCTGGTGTTCAACCCTGACCTCTGACCCTGAGCTCACCTGGTGACCCCAGGTTGACCCCCGAGGTGAAGTTGGCTCTGAATCCTCGGCCGTGACCCAAGCTGTCCGTGAAGAACCAGACTGTCATCTGATTGGTTGTTGAGAACAACTGGTGGGCGGGGCCAGCGCGGCCAGTGAGGACAGCTGGACAATAAGACAAGTCACTACCTGAAATAAAGTCACCTGTACACACACACACACACACACACACCTGGTGAGGCTGAAGCTGAAAAGGATTATGGGTAAAACACATCCTCACCCAGTAAGGTGGAGTTTGGTCCCGCCCCGTCCCGCACCTCTACCATGTCATAGGTCGCTTCAACGTCAAAGTCCAGGAAGTGGAGCTGGATGTTCCGACCCTCGGCGGCGTGCAGAGTCCAGAGACCTGCAGGAGCAGAGGATCATGGGTAAGGTGAGGTGAGGTTGACAACATCAGGTAGACATGTAAAGTATTAGTAATTAGTACAAGTACAGGTATCTGTACATGTAAGAAGTAAAAGTGAGCCTGGACAGACGTGTGTACTCACACTGGGCCTTGTTCCCGTAGGATTGTGGGTAATTCGGCGAGCTGAAGGTGGAATTTGGCTCCCAGAGGTCAAAGGGTCCTCCACAGTCAGCTGGACCAATCAGAGCAGAGAGGGGGCGGAGTCAGATCACAGGTGTATTCACTTCCATTACCTGATATAAATGACGTGGTCTGTGTCTTACCTGATATAGGGGGCGTGGTCTGTGGCCTACCTGATATAGGGGGCGTGGTCTGTGTTCTACCTGGTACAGGGGGTGTGGTCTGTGTCCTACCTATTACAGGGGGCGTGGTCTGTGGCCTACCTGGTATAGGGGGCGTGGTCTGTGTCCTACCTGGTATAGGGGGCGTGGTCTGTGGCCTACCTGATATAGGGGGCGTGGTCTGTGTTCTACCTGGTATAGGGGGCGTGGTCTGTGTTCTACCTATTACAGGGGGCGTGGTCTGTGGCCTACCTGATATAGGGGGCGTGGTCTGTGTTCTACCTGGTATAGGGGGCGTGGTCTGTGTTCTACCTATTACAGGGGGCGTGGTCTGTGGCCTACCTGGTATAGGGGGCGTGGTCTGTGGCCTACCTGATATAGGGGGCGTGGTCTGTGTTCTACCTGGTATAGGGGGCGTGGTCTGTGTTCTACCTGATATAGGGGGCGTGGTCTGTGTCTTACCTGTACAGGGGGCGTGGTCTGTGTCCTACCTATTACAGGGGGCGTGGTCTGTGGCCTACCTGGTATAGGGGGCGTGGTCTGTGGCCTACCTGATATAGGGGGCGTGGTCTGTGTTCTACCTGGTATAGGGGGCGTGGTCTGTGTTCTACCTGATATAGGGGGCGTGGTCTGTGTTCTACCTGATATAGAGGGCGTGGTCTGTGTCCTACCTGGTATAGGGAGCGTGGTCTGTGTCTTACCTGGTATAGGGGGCGTGGTCTGTGTCCTACCTGGTACAGGGGGCGTGGTCTGTGTCTTACCTGGTATAGGGGGCGTGGTAGTTGGGGGCGGTACATTGGTTGGTTCTGGGGGGGCGGGGCCACAGGGATCAGAGGTCAGTGTGATGTCATCCAGAGCGATATCGTTCCTCATCCCTCCTTTCTTCAGCGCTTCAAACACCACCTGCAGAGGTCAGAGGTCAGAGGTCACACTGGTTGATTGGTTATTGATCAGCTGACAAAACATGTTGCTGATCAGACTTCCTGTATGATGTCACTGACCGTGGTCTCGGTCGTTAGGTTGAGGGCCACCTGGCCGTAGTTCCAGCTGTCACCATAGTTACCGTCTCTCTGGAACACCACAGTAACAGCAGGTTGAGCCAGCAGGACTCTGAGACGGTGGACGTCCTCTCCAAACATGTGGTACCTGAAGACAGGTACACACCTTTATTTATTGAATTACTTCATTTCTTTGTCTACTTTTTGTTTTGTTCATTTCTTTATTTTCTTGTTGTTTACGTGTTTATTTTGCTGTTGTTTACATGTTTGTGTGTTTATTTTGCTGTTGTTTACATGTTTGTGTGTTTATTTTGCTGTTGTTTACCAGAAGCTCAGACACATGGGCTGTGTGGGTGGAGTCAGAGGGAAGCTGTAGATCCTGAAGCTCTTCAGCCATTGGCCGGGACTCAGAGGAGAGACGATGTAGAAACCTGACAGAGTCACACACAGTCTGATTAACAGGCTACTATTACTACTACTACTACCACTACCACTACTACTACTACTACTACTACTACTACCACCACTACTACTACTACTACCACCACTACTACCACCACTACTACTACTACTACCACCACTACTACCACTACCACTACTACTACCACCACTACTACTACTACTACCACCACTACTACCACCACTACTACCACCACTACTACTACTACCACTGCTACTACTACTACCACCACTACTACTACTACTACCACCACTACTACCACTACCACTACTACTACCGCTACTACTACTACCACTGCTACTACTACTACTACCACTACTACTACCACCACTACTACCACTACTACTACTACTACCACTGCTACTACTACTACTACCACTACTACTGCTACCACTGCTACTACTGCTACCACTACTACTACTACTACTACTACTACCACCACTACTACCACTACTACTACTACTACCACTGCTACTACTACTACTACCGCTACTACTACTACCACTACCACTACCACTACTACTAGTACTACTACTACTAGTACTACTACTGCTACTACTACTACTACCACTGCTACTACTACTACTACCACTACTACCGCTACTACTACTACTAGTACTACTACTACTACTACTGCTACTACTAAACCTCACCTGAGCTGTTACTCAGCGTGTGGTCGTGACTCGGGCCGCTCAGCGGAGGGAACGTTGAGCCGCTGGTTCGAATCCAGTCCCCGTCATCACCGTCCTGCTGTTGCCTCCAGAAACACATGCCCTGCTCAAAGGTACACGTCAGCTTCTCCTCACCTGAACACACACACACACACACACACACACACACACACACACAGGTGAGGTACAGTAACACACCCTCCAGGTGTCTGTATTCTGTTCAGAGGTGAAGCATCGTGTTACTGGAGAGGTCGGAGAGGTCAACGGCGCTGTAAGTAGCGTTGAACCCTGACAGGTTGATGATGTCATCAGAGGTAAACTCCACCGTTGATTGGTCGGTCAGAAGCCACACGGTCCTGGGGGGGGCGGAGCCTGAGAGCTCAGCTGCCAATCATATTAACATGTGAGTTAATGTGTCGTCAGGTAGCTGAAACAACAGGAAACACACTCCCTGAGTGTGTGTGTGTGTGTGTATGTGTGTGTATGTGTGTGTGTGTATGTGTGTGTGTTCACCTGTCAGGTGTTTCTCTGCTCCGACGCCGTCGTACAGTTGGAGCGCGTCGATGTTTTCTTCTGTTTCAAACCGCTGGAAGTTGATCTGGACAGAAAGTCCCCGATCAACCCTGAAAACAACTCCTGACTGTCAGACAAACTCTTATTGTGAAAGTCTCTGTGCTGTCCTGACTGTCAGACAAACTCTTATTGTGAAAGTCTCTGTGCTGTCCTGACTGTCAGACAAACTCTTATTGTGAAAGTCTCTGTGCTGTACTGACTGTCAGACAAACTCTTATTGTGAAAGTCTCTGTGCTGTACTGACTGTCAGACAAACTCTTATTGTGAAAGTCTCTGTGCTGTACTGACTGTCAGACAAACTCTTATTGTGAAAGTGTCTGTGCTGTACTGACTGTCAGACAAACTCTTATTGTGAAAGTCTCTGTACTGTACTGACTGTCAGACAGAAACTCTTATTGTGAAAGTCTCTACTGTACTGACTGTCAGACAAACTCTTATTGTGAAAGTCTCTGTACTGTACTGACTGTCAGACAAACTCTTATTGTGAAAGTCTCTGTGCTGTACTGACTGTCAGAAAGAAACTTTTATTGTGAAAGTCTCTGTGCTGTACTGACTGTCAGAAAGAAACTTTTATTGTGAAAGTCTCAAAAATACAAAAATAATATTAAAAATAAATGTCGGCATTAATTAATTGGTAAAATGTGCCATAAATTGATATTTCTATTGTAATTTCCTTATTTATTTATTTATTTATTTATTTATCTTAGTAGTAATTCCTTTATTTATTTATTTATTTATTCTTCTGTTTAATTGTCACTTTTATTTATTCGTGTATTTATTGTTTATAAATGTTCCTACCTGATGATCCAGCGACAGAAGCTGTTGCTGTCGTATGTCTCGGAGACGTCCGACGAACTGAACGAGCCGCTCGGACCGCTCAGCACGAACTGTCCGTCACACGTCGTTACTATGGAGACCAGAGTGATGATGTCACTGAAACGTCTGAGACCTTCCATCTATACTCAGTTTGATTATATTTATTGATACCTGCACAGGTAACGTTGGCCTGGTAGACGAAGCAACACACAGCTAAACCACATGATGACATCACAGCTAATAAATGATCAATTTAATCCTCAAAGCTCTAAATGTGCACATTTATAAATATCAATATTATAGAAATATGGGAAATAATTAAAAACATTTAATATATAATTCATAATCAAGCCCTGTTGATCATCATCTGCTGTAGATGTTTCTAACGTGAATGTGATGTGACATCATCACCACTGACCACAGCGAGCGGCGTCTTCATCGGACGCGTCGGGACAGTCGTCGACTCCGTCACAGAGCCGATCGATCGGAACACACATCGATCGATCGGCGCACGGCGTCTGATGAGGAGGACACGTTGCTGCCGACACAAAGAGATCAAACACGAGTTTCATCTGACGTCGTCTCATCGGACTGAACTGAACTTATTATAGATATTCTCAAGATAGGAATATTCCTTTATCAATAGCGGGAGGAAGAGGCGGGGCAAGAGGCGGGAGAAGAGGAGGGAGCAAGAGGCGGAGAAAGGCGGGAAGGGCGGGGGAGAGGAGGATCAAGAGAGGAGGAGGGCGGAGGAAGAGGCGGAGCAATGGGGGAGCTCGATAATAGGAGGGAGAGGAGCAAGAAGAGGCGGAGCAATAGGCTTTGATCATAAGGCGGTATTAAATTTTACGAGAGTCGTTATTAATATTATTATTAGCGTGATTCTCATTAATACTTTATCAATTTCTTTATCAATATCTTTATTATATTATTTATTATATTCTTCATTAATATTCTTTATCAATAGTCTTTATTAATATTCTTTATCATATTCTTTATTAATATATATTATTATTCTCATTAATATTCTTTATTAATATTCTTTATCAATATTCTTCATTAATATTCTTTATTAATATTCTTTATCAATATTCTTTATTAATATTCTTTATCAATATTCTTTATTAATATTATTTATTATTATTCTTCATTAATATTCTTTATTAATATTCTTTATTAATATTCTTTATCAATATTCTTTATTATTATTCTTTATTAAATATTCTTTATTAATATTCTTTATTATTATTCTTTATTAATATTCTTTATTAAATATTCTTTATTAATATTCTTTATTAATATTCTTTATATTGATCCTTGTAAAGCCGCTGCTGTACTCTGACCACTTCATCACATTGATCAATAAAACAAGACAAATATAGAGATCAATAAGTGGAATAACTCTACATAAAGAATAACAGTAGAAACTAAACCAGAGGAAATAAAACAATTTAAAAGTTTAACTTCTGTGTTCTAGATTCAGCGTTTTTAGTTTTAGTGACTGTTTGAAGGAAATCTACTCTTGATGGTTCTGATGTTGAATAGAAGATCTTTGATAGAACCGACTGAGTCTAAAGACAGTTTAGATAGAGTTCAAAGAGAGTTTGAAAAGAGTTTAAAGACAATTTATAGAGGGTTTAAATATAATTTACTTTAAATAGAGTTCAATGAAAGTTTAAAGAGAGTTTAAAGAGAGTTTAAAGAGAGTTTAAAAAGAGTTTTTTAGAGTTCAAAGTCGTCTCACCTGTTGTAGGTGTGATGCTCGTTGGAGGAGCTGTCGTTTGCTCTTGTTTCTCTGCATGAACACATGAGAGTCTGTCAGCTCTTCACTATAAATACTTAAAGACAGTTTAAAGAGTTTAAAGAGAGTTTAAAGAGAGTTTAAAGAGAGTCTAAAGAGAGTTTAAAGAGAGTTTAAAGAGAGTTTTTTAGAGTTCAAAGTCGTCTCACCTGTTGTAGGTATGATGCTCGTTGGAGGAGCTGTCGTTTGCTCTTGTTTCTCTGCATGAACACATGAGAGTCTGTCAGCTCTTCACTATAAATACTTAAAGAGAGTTTAAAGACAGTTTAAAGACAGTTTAAAGACAGTTTAAAGAGTTTAAAGAGAGTTTAAAGAGTTTAAAGAGTTTAAAGAGAGTTTTTTAGAGTTCAAAGTCGTCTCACCTGTTGTAGGGGTGACGCTCGTTGGAGGAGCTGTCGTCTGCTCTTGTTTCTCTGCATGAACACATGAGAGTCTGTCAGCTCTTCACTATAAATACTTAAAGACAGTTTAAATAGAGTTCAAAGAAAATCTAAAGAGTTTAAAGAAAGATTGAAGATTTTAAAGACTTGAAATAGAGTTCAAAGAAAATGTAAACATAATTTCAAGAGTTTAAAGAGGGTTTAAAGAGGGTTTAAATAGAGTACAAAGACAGTTTCAAGAGAATTTCAAGAGAGTTTAAAAAGAGTTTTTTAGAGTTCAAAGTCGTCTCACCTGTTGTAGGTGTGATGCTCGTTGGAGGAGCTGTCGTCTGCTCTTGTTTCTCTGCATGAACACATGAGAGTCTGTCAGCTCTTCACTATAAATACTTAAAGACAGTTTAAAGAGTTTAAAGAGAGTTTAAAGAGAGTTTAAAGAGAGTTTTTTAGAGTTCAAAGTCGTCTCACCTGTTGTAGGTATGATGCTCGTTGGAGGAGCTGTCGTTTGCTCTTGTTTCTCTGCATGAACACATGAGAGTCTGTCAGCTCTTCACTATAAATACTTAAAGAGAGTTTAAAGACAGTTTAAAGAGTTTAAAGAGAGTTTAAAGAGAGTTTAAAGAGTTTAAAGAGAGTTTAAAGAGTTTAAAGAGAGTTTAAAGACAGTTTAAAGAGTTTAAAGACAGTTTAAAGACAGTTTAAAGAGTTTAAAGAGAGTTTAAAGAGAGTTTAAAGAGTTTAAAGAGAGTTTAAAGACAGTTTAAAGAGAGTTTAAAGAGAGTTTAAAGAGTTTAAAGACAGTTTAAAGAGTTTAAAGACAGTTTAAAGAGAGTTTTTTAGAGTTCAAAGTCGTCTCACCTGTTGTAGGGGTGACGCTCGTTGGAGGAGCTGTCGTCTGCTCTTGTTTCTCTGCATGAACACATGAGAGTCTGTCAGCTCTTCACTATAAATACTTAAAGACAGTTTAAATAGAGTTCAAAGAAAATCTAAAGAGTTTAAAGAAAGATTGAAGATTTTAAAGACTTGAAATAGAGTTCAAAGAAAATGTAAACATAATTTCAAGAGTTTAAAGAGGGTTTAAAGAGGGTTTAAATAGAGTACAAAGACAGTTTCAAGAGAATTTCAAGAGAGTTTAAAAAGAGTTTTTTAGAGTTCAAAGTCGTCTCACCTGTTGTAGGTGTGATGCTCGTTGGAGGAGCTGTCGTTTGCTCTTGTTTCTCTGCATGAACACATGAGAGTCTGTCAGCTCTTCACTATAAATACTTAAAGACAGTTTAAAGACAGTTTAAAGACAGTTTAAAGAGTTTAAAGAGAGTTTAAAGAGAGTTTAAAGAGTTTAAAGAGAGTTTAAAGACAGTTTAAAGAGAGTTTTTTAGAGTTCAAAGTCGTCTCACCTGTTGTAGGGGTGACGCTCGTTGGAGGAGCTGTCGTCTGCTCTTGTTTCTCTGCATGAACACATGAGAGTCTGTCAGCTCTTCACTATAAATACTTAAAGACAGTTTAAATAGAGTTCAAAGAAAATCTAAAGAGTTTAAAGAAAGATTGAAGATTTTAAAGACTTGAAATAGAGTTCAAAGAAAATGTAAACATAATTTCAAGAGTTTAAAGAGGGTTTAAAGAGGGTTTAAATAGAGTACAAAGACAGTTTCAAGAGAATTTCAAGAGAGTTTAAAAAGAGTTTTTTAGAGTTCAAAGTCGTCTCACCTGTTGTAGGTGTGATGCTCGTTGGAGGAGCTGTCGTCTGCTCTTGTTTCTCTGCATGAACACATGAGAGTCTGTCAGCTCTTCACTATAAATACTTAAAGACAGTTTAAAGAGTTTAAAGAGAGTTTAAAGAGAGTTTAAAGAGAGTCTAAAGAGAGTTTAAAGAGAGTTTAAAGAGAGTTTTTTAGAGTTCAAAGTCGTCTCACCTGTTGTAGGTGTGATGCTCGTTGGAGGAGCTGTCGTTTGCTCTTGTTTCTCTGCATGAACACATGAGAGTCTGTCAGCTCTTCACTATAAATACTTAAAGAGAGTTTAAAGACAGTTTAAAGAGTTTAAAGAGAGTTTAAAGAGAGTTTAAAGAGTTTAAAGAGAGTTTAAAGAGTTTAAAGAGAGTTTAAAGAGAGTTTAAAGACAGTTTAAAGAGTTTAAAGAGAGTTTAAAGACAGTTTAAAGAGTTTAAAGAGAGTTTAAAGAGAGTTTAAAGAGAGTTTAAAGAGAGTTTAAAGACAGTTTAAAGAGAGTTTAAAGAGAGTTTAAAGAGTTTAAAGACAGTTTAAAGAGTTTAAAGACAGTTTAAAGAGAGTTTTTTAGAGTTCAAAGTCGTCTCACCTGTTGTAGGGGTGACGCTCGTTGGAGGAGCTGTCGTCTGCTCTTGTTTCTCTGCATGAACACATGAGAGTCTGTCAGCTCTTCACTATAAATACTTAAAGACAGTTTAAATAGAGTTCAAAGAAAATCTAAAGAGTTTAAAGAAAGATTGAAGATTTTAAAGACTTGAAATAGAGTTCAAAGAAAATGTAAACATAATTTCAAGAGTTTAAAGAGGGTTTAAAGAGGGTTTAAATAGAGTACAAAGACAGTTTCAAGAGAATTTCAAGAGAGTTTAAAAAGAGTTTTTTAGAGTTCAAAGTCGTCTCACCTGTTGTAGGTATGATGCTCGTTGGAGGAGCTGTCGTCTGCTCTTGTTTCTCTGCATGAACACATGAGAGTCTGTCAGCTCTTCACTATAAATAAGAGATAATGTACAGCTATCTAAATATGTAATAACCTGATCTAACCCCTGTGACCTCACAGTGACCTCACAGTGACCTCAGTGATCCCTGTGACCTCACAGTGACCTCAGTGACCCCCCTGTGACCTCACAGTGACTTCACAGTGACCTCACAGTGACCTCAGTGACCTCAGTGACCCCCTGTGACCTCACAGTGACCTCACAGTGATCTCATAGTGACCTCACAGTCACCTTTGATCTGGATGCTGTTTCTGTCGATGACCCATCCTGCCGTCCCGGCCTCCTGGATTCCCGCCTTCAGCTGCTGCTCCGCCTCCTTCACGTCGATCAGCTGATCGAACCAGAGGTCAAAGTTCACCGCCACACTGCCCCGACTGGAGACACACACAAGATTCAATAATCAACTAATCAATACATTCATCACAACTTGTATTACTGATAGAATCTGTTAGAATCAACATGTTTCATCTGTTTCCAATCAATCAATTAATCAATCAATCACTATAAATCAGAATCTGATCAGTCAGTTGATCATTGATCAGTGATGATGTGATTGATCAGGTATCTGACCTGAAGTATAAAACCTGACAGGACTTGAAGTCCAGTCGGAGCTCACTGAGAGCGAACGCCTCCGATACCTGCCGACCAATCAGAGGGCAGACTGTGATCAGCTGACTTTACAGAGAAACACCACACCTGCAGACGACACACTCTCACACTATAAAGTACACACTATGAAGTACACACTAAATATAGACACTATGAAGTACAGTCTCTATAGTGTCTATACTTAGTGTGTACTTTATAGTATCTACACTTAGTGTTTTATAGTGTCTATACTTAGTGTGTACTTTATAGTATCTATACTTAGTGTTTTATAGTGTCTATACTTATTGTTTTATAGCATCTATATTTAGTGTGAACTTTAGTGTCTATACTTAGTGTGAACTTTATAGTGTCTATACTTAGTGTGTACTTTATAGTCTCTATGTTTAGTGTGTACTTTACAGTGTCTATATTAAGTGTGTACTTTATAGTCTCTATGTTTAGTGTGTACTTTACAGTGCCAATACTTAGTGTGCACTTTATAGAGTCTATACTTAGTGTGTACTTTATAGTGTCTATACTATAGACTATATACTATACTATTTAGCCGCTTCCCCTGCTGTCTTTCACAATAAAAGCTGATGATGTAAGCAGTTGCTTGATGTTAAAGATCCCTGTTATTTTCAGAATAAAAGCCTGTGATCTCACCAGGTGTTGGACATCGAAGGCCAAAGATTTAAAGTGCAGACTGCTGGAGTTCCTCAGGTCCTCGGTGTAAACTGCTCCCTCTGTGATCAACATCCGACCACTCAGCACGCCTGGCTCAACGGAACCTGGGCACACCAAACACCAACGACATCCTGATCAATAATATCTGATCTGACACCTGATCAGATTTATTGAAACCAGACTCAGAGTTCACCTTCAGGCTTCAGGCTGATCCATGAAACCACCATCAGTCCCACGCAGCAGGTGAGCAGAAGAGACGACACAACGGCGAGCAGAAGCTCCAGAGACGACAGACTGCGCTTCATACTGACGGCTGCAACACATCAATCAATCAATCAATCGATTGATCGGTCACTTCATTTTAAAACACACCTGAAAAGCTGTGACCTTAAACTGGTTACTGGTTGATGATGTAAAGAATCCATCTGACTACAAACATAATGAACATCTATTATCTATAATCAATCAAATCAAACATTCAAAAACTAAATTCATTATAAATCTGAACCATTAAGAGTTTTCTTTTAACTTCCTGACTCACCTGTCTCACCTGTCTCACCTGTCTCACCAGACTCACCTGTCTCATCTGTCTCACCAGACTCACCTGTCTCACCTGTCTCACCTGTCTCATCTGTCTCACCTGTCTCACCAGACTCACCTGTCTCACCTGTCTCACCTGTCTCACCTGTCTCACCAGACTCACCTGTCTCATCTGTCTCACCAGACTCACCTGACTCACCTGTCTCACCTGTCTCACCTGTCTCACCAGACTCACCTGTCTCACCTGTCTCACCTGTCTCACCAGACTCACCTGTCTCACCTGTCTCACCTGTCTCACCAGACTCACCTGTCTCACCTGTCTCACCTGTCTCACTTGTCTCACCAGACTCACCTGTCTCACCTGCTGCAGACTTCAGCTCGGCTCTTCACCTGGTAACTTCACCGACTGACTGAATCTGATCTGTGATCACCTTTTATTGATCTGAAGATGACTAATGAGTCATTATCAACACAGCAGCTGATAATCATTAATAATCAGTTACTGAGTCAGAGGAGAGAAACTGCTGACATGATCAATATTATAAAATATCATCTTTAAAAGAACAGAACCAAGGTTCCCCTTTGAGATTAAAATATCACTTGTGTTTATTAAAATGTTATAATAATGGTATTAATAAAGCACTGATTTGAATATTATGATAACTTGTTGATTTAAATGTATTAATTATGAATTAAAATAACTCTTTATGTCTGTGATGATTCTGTGACTTCAATCAAACATTAAATAATCACCAGTTAATAAATAAAATCCCAATAATCAATAATTAATATACATTTGGATCAAATATCCATTAAAGAATAATGATGTGACATTAACGAGCTGACCTACCTGAGCTACTTCCTGCTGTGTTTATCAGAGAGTGAAGTCCAGCAGCAGTAAACCTGGCAGGTAATCTCCCTCAACGTGGCCCCGCCCCCTGCGCTCACCTGACAGGTAATCTCCCTCAACGTAGCCCCGCCCCCCTGCACTCATTTGTCAGGTAATCTCCCTCAACCTGGCCCCGCCCCCCTGCACTCACCTGTCAGGTAATCTCCCTCAATGTAGCCCCGCCCCCCTGCACTCACCTGTCAGGTAATGTCCCTCAACCTGGCCCCGCCCCCTGCACTCACCTGTCAGGTAATGTCCCTCAACGTGGCCCCGCCCCCCTTCACTCACCTGTCAGGTGACACCTGTCGGCCCCTTTCCTTCATTATACAGTTTAATAATGACTACAGTGTCTATATTTGGTGTGGACTTTATAGTGTCTATATTTCGTTTTTAGTTTAGAGTGTCTATACTTGGAGTGTACTTTATAGTGTTCATAATTAGCGTGTACTTTAGCGTGTCCATACTTAATGTGTACTTTATAGTGTCTATATTTAGTTAGTACTTTAGTCCCCATACGTTATAGTGTGTACTTTATAATGTCTGTAGTAGTTTTACTGTATTAGCATGTATTATCTGTGTATACAGCAGACATCACTTGTGGAGGAGTTATAGTTGTTAATAAACACGATAATAATCATTTATAACTACATTATAACCTATTATAAAGCACGTATTACATTTTATATACTGATTATTAAATCATAAAGTTATTAAAACAATGAATCCATTATATGTAAATGTGTGTTGTGATGTCATAAATCCTGCAGGTGTTAAACTCAGTCTCAGAAACAGTCTGCGGTTAGTCTGAATTTATTTTTACATTATAAAAATACAAAATATATAAAAATTACAGTTGTGATTGATTACAGAGGAGAAAGTCTATATTAATACAAAGATTACAGAATGAAGAGAAACAAGAAGAAGCTTTGGTTAGACGCTGCTGATCCACATGAGACCTGATCAAACGGATCCACATGAGACCTGATCAAACGGATCCACATGAGACCTGATCAAACGGATCCACATGAGACCTGATCAAACGGATCCACATGAGACCTGATCAAACGGATCCACATGAGACCTGATCAAACGGATCCACATGAGACTTGATCAAACGGATCCACATGAGACTTGATCAAACGGATCCACATGAGACCTGATCAAACGGATCCACATGAGACCTGATCAAACGGATCCACATGAGACCTGATCAAACGGATCCACATGAGACTTGATCAAACGGATCCACATGAGACCTGATCAAACGGATCCACATGAGACTTGATCAAACGGATCCACATGAGACCTGATCAAACGGATCCAGACTCTGAGGAGGATCATCTCTGTAAACAGTTTAGTGTGTTAGTTTATAATCTATAAATCTATAAAGAGTCTGTCTCTGTCTGAGTCCTTCACGGGTCTCCAGAACTGTTCATCCGACTTGACCGAGAGGAGGTCGTGTTGCTCTGGCTCTCTCTATCTGGCGTGGAGAGGAGGTCGTGTTGCTCTGGCTCTCTCTATTTGGCGTGGAGAGGAGGTCGTGTTGCTCTGGCTCTATCTATCTGGCGTGGAGAGGAGGTCGTGTTGCTCTGGCTCTCTCTATTTGGCGTGGAGAGGAGGTCGTGTTGCTCTGGCTCTATCTATTTGGCGTGGAGAGGAGGTCGTGTTGCTCTGGCTCTCTCTATTTGGCGTGGAGAGGAGGTCGTGTTGCTCTGGCTCTATCTATTTGGCGTGGAGAGGAGGTCGTGTTGCTCTGCCTCTATCTATATTTGGCTTGGGGAGGAGGTCGTGTTACTCAGGCTCTTACTCAGTACAAGCCAAGTATACTTTTCTGTATACATGTCAGTATAAGCCAAGTATACTTATTAAGTATAACTTTGTTACGTACATAAAAAGTAAACTGAAAGTATACTCTCTTATTTTAAGTTTAAAAGAAGTATACTGCTAGTATACTGCTAGTATACTAGCAGTATACTAGCAGTATACTAGTGTAATACTTGGTGAGGGTTTGGTGTGTGATGCTCCTGTATCATGTCAGGTGTATTGGCTCAGTGTCGAGTGTGAACTTGTTCGTATGACTGGTTCTCCAGAAGGATCAGCCGGTTCTAAACAGCACCAGAACCGAGAAGATGACGGGAACATTTGGACTCATGACGTCAGTATTTGGACTCCTGATATCAGTATTTGGACTCCTGACGTCAGTATTTGGACTCCTAACGTCAGTATTTGGACTCCTAACGTCAGTATTTGGACTCCTGATGTCAGTATTTGGACTCATGACGTCAGTATTTGGACTCCTGATGTCAGTATTTGGACTCCTAACGTCAGTATTTGGACTCCTGACGTCAGTATTTGGACTCCTAACGTCAGTATTTGGACTCATGACATCAGTATTTGGACTCATGATGTCAATATTTGGACTCATGACATCAGTATTTGGACTCATGTTGTCAGTATTTGGACTCATGATATCAGTATTTGGAATCATTACGTCAGTATATGGACTCCTGACGTCAGTATTTGGACTCCTGATATCAGTATTTGGAATCATTACGTCAGTATATGGACTCCTGACGTCAGTATTTGGACTCCTGATATCAGTATTTGGAATCATTACGTCAGTATATGGACTCCTGACGTCAATATTTGGACTATTTGGACTCATGATGTCAATATTTGGACTCATGACATCAGTATTTGGACTCATGTTGTCAGTATTTGGACTCCTGATATCAGTATTTGGAATCATTACGTCAGTATATGGACTCCTGACGTCAGTATTTGGACTCCTGATATCAGTATTTGGACTCCTGACGTCAGTATTTGGACTCCTGATATCAGTATTTGGACTCCTGACGTCAGTATTTGGACTCCTGACGTCAGTATTTGGACTCCTGATGTCAGTATTTGGACTCATGATATCAGTATTTGGAATCATTACGTCAGTATATGGACTCCTGATATCAGTATTTGGACTCCTGACGTCAGTATTTGGACTCCTGACGTCAGTATTTGGACTCCTGACGTCAGTATTTGGACTCATGACGTCAGTATTTGGACTCCTGATATCAGTATTTGGAATCATTACGTCAGTATATGGACTCCTGACGTCAATATTTGGACTCATGACATCAGTATTTGGACTCATGATGTCAATATTTGGACTCATGACATCAGTATTTGGACTCATGTTGTCAGTATTTGGACTCATGATATCAGTATTTGGAATCATTACGTCAGTATATGGACTCCTGACGTCAGTATTTGGACTCCTGATATCAGTATTTGGACTCCTGACGTCAGTATTTGGACTCCTGACGTCAGTATTTGGACTCCTGACGTCAGTATTTGGACTCATGACGTCAGTATTTGGACTCATTAGTATGTATTAGTCAGTATTAGTACGATCAGCTCTGCTGGTTTCATGTTGTCGTCGTTCACTCTGAGTCTTTGAATAAAGGTTTCCTTTTGAATGACGGCGCTGGAACACAGTTTGATTGGACTATCAGGACAGCTGGTAGATGTTCTTCATCATCGGCTTCTCCTCCTCATCATCATCAGCGTCGTCGTGGTCGTCGTCATGGCGCTCTGAGAGGATCAAAAGGAGGCGGAGTCAGGACAGATTTGTACAGGTAAACTGTCTCTTAGCAACAGCTGATGGTTTAATTACCTCTCTGGCTGCACTCCTCTTCTTCTCCTCTCTTCAGTGCTCCTCCTCCTCCTCTGACCTCCTCCTCCTCCTCTTCTTCCTCTCTGCACTCGTCGATGTTCTTGTACGTGGACTGGTCGCTGTGATTTGGCCACGTGTCATTGGTGGAGGGGAGGAGCCTGTCAATCAGCTGACCAATCATTTTAAAGGTCGGTCTGTCCGTTGGCTCTAAACTCCAGCAGAGCGTCATCAGCTCGTACCTGAGAGGACAGGTGTCTGTTAGATTCAAAATAACTTTATTTAAACCCTCCGAGTGTCCGTCTGTCTGCTCACATCTCTGCTGGAGCGAAGTCTGGCTGGTCCATGTGGCGGCCATCTTGGATCATCTTGTAGAAGTTGGTATCCACGGCAACGTTTGGGTACGGACTCTTACCTGAACAGGTAGACACACACAGTTAGAGGAGCGCATTGCTGTCATCCAATCAGAGAGCTTCAGACTCTGTTACCGGGCGGTTAACGTCGCTCAGACATTTTAATCAGTTTGAATTCGTGCCATTTATAGTGTGTACTTAAGAGTGTCCATACTTAGTGTGCACTTTATAGTGTCCATACTTAGCGTGCACTTTATAGTGTCATACTAAGAGTGTACTTTAGAGTGTCTATACTTAGTGTGTACTTTATAGTGTCCATACTTAGCGTGCACTTTATAGTGTCATACTAAGAGTGTACTTTAGAGTGTCCATACTTAGTGTGTACTTTATAGTGTCCATACTTAGCGTGCACTTTATAGTGTCATACTAAGAGTGTACTTTAGAGTGTCCATACTTAGTGTGCACTTTATAGTGTCCATACTTAGCGTGCACTTTATAGTGTCATACTAAGAGTGTACTTTAGAGTGTCCATACTTAGTGTGTACTTAAGAGTGTCCATACTTAGCGTGCACTTTATAGTGTCCATACTTAGTGTGTACTTTATAGTGTCATACTAAGAGTGTACTTTAGAGTGTCCATACTTAGTGTGCAGTTTAGAGTGTCCATACTTAGTGTGTACTTTATAGTGTCCATACTTAGTGTGTATGTTATAGTGTGTAAATTATAGTCTCTATACTTAGTGTGTACTTTAGAGTGTCCCTACTTAGTGTGTACTTTAGAGTGTCCATACATAGTGTGTACTTTAGAGTGTCCCTACTTAGTGTGTACTTTAGAGTGTCCATACATAGTGTGTACTTTAGTTAGTTTCACACTATGAAAATTCCCACGTTTTAATCAATTTGAATGTGATGTAACTCTGATGTCACAGTCCTGGATGGATACGTCTCCATAGTAACAGCCGCTGAGGCTCATGGGTACTGTACCTGACTACCATTGAAGTATTTAATGGATCAATCAATAATCAATGAAGGTGGTGGTTACCCAGGGAGAAGGTCTCCCACAGTAAGACTCCGTAGGACCAGACGTCACTCTGGACGGTGTAAACACACTGAAAGATGCTCTCTGGAGCCATCCACTTCACTGGGAGACGGGCCTGTCAAAATAAAACACACAGGAAGATGTCAAAATAAAAGTCAGCTTTGTCTGTTTCACCTGATTCTACCTGGATGTTACCTGTTGCTATAGAAACTACTATCACAAACATC
>CM025834.1:56445-76445 GCA_014673565.1 Sebastes schlegelii | reverse complement strand
ATTTTACCAGATTACAATTCAACACATCATGATAACGTTGTAATTTACCTTCACCTAATAGTCATTTCCCTGAGCCGACTTTGAACGTCTCATAACAATAACTCAATGGCACCTCCGTTAACGTTGGTATCTCCGTTATTTATCCATCAGGACTGAGCTGTTAACGGCTGCTAACAGCTGACGTTACTAACTCTCCTCCTGCTGATGTGAACAGGTCTGTTGTTCTCAGTGTCTCTTTATCAGGTAGAAACAGGATGCACCCCCTCAGGTTTAGTAGCATCACGCTGTTGAGAGCTTTTTCAAACTGAAACATCATGCAGCGTGCGTCTGCATCATTGAGCAGCGTAACTGTGGGAAAGCATCAATAAGAGGAATCGATAGACACAGATTCCTCCTCGTACCACTAGAGAGACTCTGATTTAACTGATAGGAGGTCGACACCTTCGCACCGGGATACCTACGAGGATGAAAGACTTCCTGAGACACTCCCATCTGGCTGTAGGAGATACACTCCACAGTGACATCATCACCAGAGGACACAGGGAGGGTCAGGTGACTCCTCACTTCCTCTTCCTAGAAAAATAAGAAGAAGAAGAGGAAGAAGAAGAGGAAAAAGAAGAAGAAGAAGAGGAAGAAGAAGAAGAGGAAGAAGAAGAAGAAAAAGAAGAAGAAGAAGAAGAGGAAGAAGATGAGGAGGAGAAGTGTCTTACGATAGACTCGGAGGTCGATGTTCTGCGAGCCGTTGAAGAACGAGTTATCAAAGTGGAACGAGTATCGACCTCGATCCTCCTGACGAACTCGCCGCAGCTGCAAGATCGCCTCAGACCTGCAACATGAACAATACCACCTTAACACACCACCTCCATATCAACAATACCACCTTAACACACCACCTCCATGTCAACAATACCACCTTAACACACCACCTCCATGTCAACAATACCACCTTAACACACCACCTCCATATCAACAATACCACCTTAACACACCACCTCCATATCAACAATACCACCTTAACACACCACCTCCATGTCAACAATACCACCTTAACACACCACCTCCATGTCCACAATACCACCTTAACACACCATCTCCATATCAACAATACCACCTAAACACACCACCTCCATATCAACAATACCACCTTAACAAAGGGGTCCTTTGACGTCTGAAAAAGACAAAAAAATATCTGGAAAACATCAGAAGAATGTCCGAAAAAAAAGTTTTAAAAATATCCGAAAAAAGTCCAAATAAATTCTGAAATATGTCCCAAAAATGTCAGAAAAATATTGAAAAAAAGTCTAAAAAAACTTGTCTGACAAATGTCCGAAAAAGTCTGAAAAACATCAGAAGAATGTCCAAAAAAAAGTTTGAAAAATATCCGAAGAAATGTCAGAAAAAAATCAAAAAATTCTGAAATATGTCCCGAAAATATCTGACAAATGTGCAAAAATTGTCTGAAAAAAAGTCTGAAAGATGTCGGAAAAATGTCCGAAACATATCTGAAAAACATCAGAAGAATGTCCGAAAAGAAAATTCGAAAAATGTCTAAAAGAAAGTCAGAAAAACGTCCAAATAAATTCTGAAATATGTCCCGAAAATGTCTGAAAAATGTAGAGTGGGTACCCCGTCCATCGTTGTGTGTGATGCCGACGGGCGCTGATCAAGCGGCAGTATTTGATGAGTTGACCTTAACAAGCTGCTACACCAACCATACCACCTTAACAAGCTGCTACACTAACAATACCACCTTAAAAAGCTGCAGTACCAACAGCTTGTTAAGGTGGTACTGTTGGTGTAGCAGCTTGTTAAGGTGGTACTGTTGGTGTAGCAGCTTGTTAAGGTGGTACTGTTGGTGTAGCAGCTTGTTAAGGTGGTATTGTTGGTGTAGCAGGTCTCTGTCTGACCGGCAGTAGAGATCTGACAGTGCTAGCCTGTAGTTGTTAGCATGCTAACCTGTAGCCGTTAGCAGCGTAGCTCTCCTGGTACACCATAACGTTGTTGTCGTTGTGGACCTGTGCTGTCGTCGTCCAGTGCTGGTTCCTGATTGGAGGATAAGCCTCCGTCACAAACGTCAGCATCACATCTCGACCTTCGTACACCTCCACGGTAGTGCTGCCGCTGACGTCAGCGCCGCCGTCCCCGTCCCCGTCCCCGTCCTTTCTGACGGTGCTAACGTTAACGATCAGTTCCCCGTACACCTTTAGGGAACCGCTGCTAACGTTAGCTTCTAGCTCTCCTTGCACCTCCATCCCCACGCTGCTAACATTAGCAGCCGGGTCCTCAAAGACCTCGATGGGCTTGGTGTTAGCGTTAGCTAGCTGCAGGTAGATCCTCAGGTAGGGCCCGTCTGGTGAGGAAGACGAGGAAGAGGAGGAAGAGGAAGAGGAGAGACAGTAGATATTAGTGTACAGTCAGTCTGCCCACAGTTCCCATCTCTTGTTTCCAGCAGCTGCTCTTACCCAGAACGGTGAGGTGTGTGGTTGCCGTGGCGACTCCTCCGTCCTCGTTGATGGCGGTACAGGTGTAGGTCCCTCCGTGAGTCCGGCTGACATTAGAGACGGTCAGAGTCCTGTCTATGTGCAGACGGGAGCTCCTGTATTCTTGGCGGTTGATGACGTTCAGAGTCTGGAACCAAACAGACAAACAATGAGTATCCTAACAGGAAGTGAGTCACGAGGAAGCACACGCAGGTGACCTCTGACCTTTAGGTGTGGGTGTGTCCAGGTGACCATGTACCGATGGGAGGGGTTACTGGTCAGACAGGTGACCTCAAAGGTCTCTCCTTCCAGACGGACCACCTCGTCCTCACTGACAGCCAGGCGGGGGGGACGGAGCCCTGCAGACAGACAGGTAGAGAGACAGACAGGTCACCGGGGAGACAGGTAGAGAGACAGACAGGTCACCGGGGAGACAGGTAGAGAGACAGACAGGTAGACAGACAGACAGACGGACAGACAGAGAGACGGACAGACAGACAGACAGGTAGACAGACAGACGGACAGACGGACAGACAGACGGACAGACGGACAGACAGACAGACAGACGGACAGACGGACAGACGGACGGACGGACGGACGGACGGACGGACAGACGGACAGACGGACGGACGGACGGACAGACGGACAGACGGACGGACGGACGGACAGACGGACAGACGGACAGACGGACGGACAGACGGACAGACGGACAGACGGACGGACAGACGGACAGACGGACAGACGGACGGACAGACGGACAGACGGACAGACGGACAGACAGACGGACAGACGGACGGACGGACAGACAGACGGACAGACGGACAGACGGACAGACAGACGGACAGACGGACAGACGGACAGACAGACGGACAGACGGACAGACGGACAGACAGACGGACAGACGGACAGACGGACGGACAGACGGACAGACGGACAGACGGACAGACGGACAGACGGACGGACGGACGGACGGACAGACGGACAGACGGACAGACGGACGGACAGACGGACAGACGGACGGACGGACGGACAGACGGACAGACGGACAGACAGACAGACGGACAGACAGACAGACAGACGGACAGACAGACGGACAGACAGACGGACAGACAGAGAGACAGACAGGCAGACAGACAGACAGACAGGCAGACAGAGAGACAGACAGGCAGACAGGTCTTACTGCGGTCCACCAGCAGGGAGACAGCTTTGGACCTGAACTGTCTTCCGTCCTTCCAGCCTGAACAAACGTAGCGTCCGTTAAAGGACGGCTGCAGGTCTCGGATCAGGGCTCCTCTCCGGGGGTCAAAGGTCACGGTCGTCCCCTGGGGCAGGCTCCCGGTGCTGTCCTCTGATTGGAGGGTGAGGTTAGTGACGGACGGGTCGGTGAGCAGACACTTGAACAGGAAGTCCTGACCCTCCTTGAGATCGTAGGATCCACGATACGACGTGACGAACACGCTGGAGGGGACAGCTGGATCTGAGAGAGGGGCATTATGGGAAATGGAGGTGATGAGTATCTATTGTCAGCAGCAGGTGAGTCCTGAACAAGTCTATGACAGTCTGCAGGCCCAGAGGGGGACGTTCGGATCCAGATCTCTGCTACTCTGGCAGGGCGGGTAGCCTCAGCTAGTCTTACCTGTGACATACAGGTGTATCCAGGTGTCCAGGTGTTCCAGGCTCCGGTTGGTGTACCCACAGCGGTACGTCCCGGTGTGTCTGGGGTCCGACTTCTTTACCACCAACGGGTCCAGCTGTTGGCCCTTGTACAACAGATTGAACGCCGTGGTGGACCAGCGGACCGAAAGGTCACCATGACAGCTGAGGTTGAAGCCGGAGCCGGCCTCCAGAACCACCTCGGTTCGGTTCGGCAGGAAGTCGGAGTTCAGACGGATCAACGGAGGATCAGGAGGATCAGGAGGATCTGAAGGATCAGAAACAAACCAACAGTGAATCAGTTCAACTACTCAATATGTCGTTAGTATCATTAGCCCCGTGAATCACCTGAGTCGTTAGTATCATTAGCCCCATGAATCATGTGAGTCATTAGTCACCTGAGTCGTTAGTATCATTAGTCCCGGGAATCACCTGAGTCGTTAGTATCATTAGCCCCATGAATCATGTGAGTCATTAGTCACCTGAGTCGTTAGTATCATTAGTCCCGGGAATCACGTGAGTCGTTAGTGTCATTAGTCCCGTGAATCATGTGAGTCGTTAGTCACCTGAGTCGTTAGTGTCATTAGTCCCGTGAATCATGTGAGTCGTTAGTGTCATTAGTCCCGTGAATCATGTGAGTCGTTAGTCACCTGAGTCGTTAGTGTCATTAGTCCCGTGAATCATGTGAGTCGTTAGTGTCATTAGTCCCGTGAATCATGTGAGTCGTTAGTATCATTAGTACCGTGAATCATGTGAGTCGTTAGTCACCTGAGTCGTTAGTGTCATTAGTCCCGTGAATCATGTGAGTCGTTAGTGTCATTAGTCCCGTGAATCATGTGAGTCGTTAGTATCATTAGTCCCGTGAATCATGTGATTCGTTAGTCACATGAGTCGTTAGTATCATTATTCCCGTGAGTTGTTGGGTCACCAGTCAGTGAAGTTAACATCAACCACGACCGTTCCTAAACCTAACTTCCTGTGAAAACAGAAGTTTATTTTGAAAGGACACTATGTAACGAGTGTATATTGACACGCTGTCCCCGGTCTGTCCTACAGTAACTCCAGAGGGGTACTCCGTCCCCGGTCTGTCCTACAGTAACTCCAGAGGGGTACTCCGTCCCCGGTCTGTCCTACAGTAACTCCAGAGGGGTACTCCGTCCCCGGTCTGTCCTACAGTAACTCCAGAGGGGTACTCCGTCCCCGGTCTGTCCTACAGTAACTCCAGAGGGGTACTCCGTCCCCGGTGTGTCCTACAGTAACTCCAGAGGGGTACTCCGTCCCCGTTGTGTCCTACAGTAACTCCAGAGGGGTAACCCGTCCCCGGTGTGTCCTACAGTAACTCCAGAGGGGTACTCCGTCCCCGTTGTGTCCTACAGTAACTCCAGAGGGGTACTCCGTCCCCGGTGTGTCCTACAGTAACTCCAGAGGGGTACTCCGTCCCCGGTCTGTCCTACAGTAACTCCAGAGGGGTACTCCGTCCCCGGTGTGTCCTACAGTAACTCCAGAGGGGTACTCCGTCCCCGGTCTGTCCTACAGTAACTCCAGAGGGGTACTCCGTCCCCGGTGTGTCCTACAGTAACTCCAGAGGGGTACTCCGTCCCCGGTCTGTCCTACAGTAACTCCAGAGGGGTACTCCGTCCCCGGTCTGTCCTACAGTAACTCCAGAGGGGTACTCCGTCCCCGGTGTGTCCTACAGTAACTCCAGAGGGGTACTCCGTCCCCGGTCTGTCCTACAGTAACTCCAGAGGGGTACTCCGTCCCCGGTCTGTCCTACAGTAACTCCAGAGGGGTACTCCGTCCCCGGTCTGTCCTACAGTAACTCCAGAGGGGTACTCCGTCCCCGGTGTGTCCTACAGTAACTCCAGAGGGGTACTCCGTCCCCGTTGTGTCCTACAGTAACTCCAGAGGGGTAACCCGTCCCCGGTGTGTCCTACAGTAACTCCAGAGGGGTACTCCGTCCCCGTTGTGTCCTACAGTAACTCCAGAGGGGTACTCCGTCCCCGGTGTGTCCTACAGTAACTCCAGAGGGGTACTCCGTCCCCGGTCTGTCCTACAGTAACTCCAGAGGGGTACTCCGTCCCCGGTGTGTCCTACAGTAACTCCAGAGGGGTACTCCGTCCCCGGTCTGTCCTACAGTAACTCCAGAGGGGTACTCCGTCCCCGGTGTGTCCTACAGTAACTCCAGAGGGGTACTCCGTCCCCGGTCTGTCCTACAGTAACTCCAGAGGGGTACTCCGTCCCCGGTCTGTCCTACAGTAACTCCAGAGGGGTACTCCGTCCCCGGTGTGTCCTACAGTAACTCCAGAGGGGTACTCCGTCCCCGGTCTGTCCTACAGTAACTCCAGAGGGGTACTCCGTCCCCGGTCTGTCCTACAGTAACTCCAGAGGGGTACTCCGTCCCCGGTGTGTCCTACAGTAACTCCAGAGGGGTACTCCGTCCCCGGTCTGTCCTACAGTAACTCCAGAGGGGTACTCCGTCCCCGGTGTGTCCTACAGTAACTCCAGAGGGGTACTCCGTCCCCGGTGTGTCCTACAGTAACTCCAGAGGGGTACTCCGTCCCCGGTGTGTCCTACAGTAACTCCAGAGGGGTACTCCGTCCCCGGTGTGTCCTACAGTAACTCCAGAGGGGTACTCCGTCCCCGGTCTGTCCTACAGTAACTCCAGAGGGGTAACCCGTCCCCGGTGTGTCCTACAGTAACTCCAGAGGGGTAACCCGTCCCCGGTGTGTCCTACAGTAACTCCAGAGGGGTACTCCGTCCCCGGTCTGTCCTACAGTAACTCCAGAGGGGTACTCCGTCCCCGGTGTGTCCTACAGTAACTCCAGAGGGGTACTCCGTCCCCGGTCTGTCCTACAGTAACTCCAGAGGGGTACTCCGTCCCCGTTGTGTCCTACAGTAACTCCAGAGGGGTACTCCGTCCCCGGTCTGTCCTACAGTAACTCCAGAGGGGTACTCCGTCCCCGGTCTGTCCTACAGTAACTCCAGAGGGGTAACCCGTCCCCGGTGTGTCCTACAGTAACTCCAGAGGGGTAACCCGTCCCCGGTCTGTCCTACAGTAACTCCAGAGGGGTAACCCGTCCCCGGTGTGTCCTACAGTAACTCCAGAGGGGTACTCCGTCCCCGTTGTGTCCTACAGTAACTCCAGAGGGGTACTCCGTCCCCGGTGTGTCCTACAGTAACTCCAGAGGGGTACTCCGTCCCCGGTGTGTCCTACAGTAACTCCAGAGGGGTAACCCGTCCCCGGTGTGTCCTACAGTAACTCCAGAGGGGTACTCCGTCCCCGGTGTGTCCTACAGTAACTCCAGAGGGGTACTCCGTCCCCGGTCTGTCCTACAGTAACTCCAGAGGGGTACTCCGTCCCCGGTCTGTCCTACAGTAACTCCAGAGGGGTACTCCGTCCCCGGTGTGTCCTACAGTAACTCCAGAGGGGTACTCCGTCCCCGGTCTGTCCTACAGTAACTCCAGAGGGGTACTCCGTCCCCGGTGTGTCCTACAGTAACTCCAGAGGGGTAACCCGTCCCCGGTGTGTGTGACGCCGACGGCTGTGATCAAGCAGCAGTATTTGATGAGTTGAGAGAGAGAACGTTTCTCTTTAAAATAACTTCTATAGAACACAGACACAGAAACATCTGGAACACATCACAAACATCTGGATGATTCAACATGACTTTATTAAAATGAGACGAGAGGAAATACAATAAATCAACATGATCGTAAAGACAAAACTTCTATCGTTGATTTCATGAAACAGTTTTTATCTAATCAATTAGTTTGATGATCAGCACACTGGAGATGATTCTCATTGATTAACAGGTTAGTGGTCAACTGGTTAGAAACTAATGTAAATGATTGGCCAGCTGATTAAGAACAGATCGACCTGATTGGCCGGTTTAGAACATATTCCACTGTCAGTGCAATCGGAGCATCTCATTGGCTGCCTGTGGAGAATCGGAGCATCTCATTGGCTGCCTGTGGAGAATCGGAGCATCTCATTGGCTCACTCAGCGGCAGGTTTCTTGATGACTTCCTGCAGATGGGTGGCGATGCGGGACGTCTGCAGCAGTAACGCCTGATGGTTCTCTACCAGCAGACTCTGGTGCCGAGCCACGTTCTGCAGGTCCTGGATCTGCTGGGAACCCTGAGGACACAACGTCACAACGCTGGTCACACTGGTCACACTGGTTCACACTGGTTAAACTGGGTCACACTGGTTAGACTGGGTCACACTGGTTAGACTGGGTCACACTGGTTAAACTGGGTCACACTGGTTAGACTGGGTCACACTGGTTAGACTGGGTCAGACTGGTTAAACTGGGTCACACTGGTTAAACTGGGTCAGACTGGTTAGACTGGGTCACACTGGTTAGACTGGGTCACACTGGTCACATTGGTCATACTGGTTAAACTGGGTCAGACTGGTTAGACTGGGTCACACTGGTTAAACTGGGTCAGACTGGTTAGACTGGGTCACACTGGTTAAACTGGGTCACACTGGTCAAACTGGTTAAACTGGGTCCCACTGGTCCCACTGGTTAAACTGGGTCACACTGGTTAAACTGGTTAAACTGGTTAAACTGGGGCAGACCAGAGGTCATATGACCTGGAGATGATGCTATAACGAGCATGTGATCTGGTGTCAGTCTGTGGACCCGTTCAGACGTTTCTTTACCTCAGCTCGGGTCGGAACGGTGAACCGGCGGACCGGCGGACCGGTGGAACCGTGGAACGGTGGACCGGTTATGGTACATTTCAAGTCCAGACCGAGTCTGAAATGGGACGCCGCTAAAATTATCCCACTTGATGTTTGACCTGAGCTCTCAGCACGCCGAGCAGCTGGACCACCTGAGTCTAAACCAAACTAACCTGAGATAAACTGAACTAAATCCTACCTGAAGTTACACTAAACTAAACTAAAGCTTATTTAAACTACACTAAAGTAAACCCACCTGAGTTCCCAGCGTGCCGAGCAGTTGGACCACCTGGCCCTGGCCCTTGGTGACCTCCTTCTGGACCAGGACCAGCTGTGTCAGCAGATCCAGGACCTCCTTCCTCCAGAGCTCCTCCGGCTGCTGATCCCGGACCAGTTCCAACAGCCCGGGGGCGGGGCCGACTTCTGATTGGTCGGGTGACTGGGTGGCGCCCGTTGTCATGGCAGCGGGCGGGTTGTCATGGTGATCACCTGCAGTGAAGACGACTGAAGTCAAAACTTCAGTTTTTACACGACACGTACAGCATTCAGCTTCCTGTGGTTTTCAGAATAAAGGTCCTTAAATAGTCGAGTTCCAGAGGAAGTTTAGAAGTGCGTTTGCTTTGATTGACAGGCGTCTCGGCCAATGGCAGACAGGCGTCTCGGCCAATGGCCGACAGGCGTCTCGGCCAATGGCAGACAGGCGTCTCGGCCAATGGCAGACAGGCGTCTCGGCCAATGGCAGACAGGCGTCTCGGCCAATGGCCGACAGGCGTCTCGGCCAATGGCAGACAGGCGTCTCGGCCAATGGCCGACAGGCGTCTCGGCCAATGGCAGACAGGCGTCTCGGCCAATGGCAGACAGGCGTCTCGGCCAATGGCAGACAGGCGTCTCGGCCAATGGCAGACAGGCGTCTCGGCCAATGGCAGACAGGCGTCTCGGCCAATGGCCGACAGGCGTCTCGGCCAATGGCAGACAGGCGTCTCGGCCAATGGCAGACAGGCGTCTCGGCCAATGGCCGACAGGCGTCTCGGCCAATGGCCGACAGGCGTCTCGGCCAATGGCCGACAGGCGTCTCGGCCAATGGCAGACAGGCGTCTCGGCCAATGGCCGACAGGCGTCTCGGCCAATGGCAGACAGGCGTCTCGGCCAATGGCCGACAGGCGTCTCGGCCAATGGCAGACAGGCGTCTCGGCCAATGGCAGACAGGCGTCTCGGCCAATGGCCGACAGGCGTCTCGGCCATTGGCCGACAGGCGTCTCGGCCAATGGCAGACAGGCGTCTCGGCCAATGGCAGACAGGCGTCTCGGCCAATGGCCGACAGGCGTCTCGGCCATTGGCCGACAGGCGTCTCGGCCAATGGCAGACAGGCGTCTCGGCCAATGGCCGACGGACGCTACAGCCATGTTTTATGATGTTAGGCTCGTCTCAGCGGCTCGGTCTGCTGCTACAGCTTTAATTATGTTAGTGACGCTGAAATAACGCTTAGACATTTGTCCTGGCACGGATAGGCACGGCACACCTCAATAAGTAAACACCACCAGAACACAGACCAAACCCCGTGAAACTAACGTGAAGCCGGTCCAGGTGACGCGGTCCAGGTGAAATGAAGCCGGTCCAGGTGAAATGGTCCAGCTGACGTGGTCCAGGTGACGTGAGGCCGATGTGACGTGAAGCCGGTCCAGGTGACGTGGTCCAGGTGAAGTGGTCCAGGCAGCGTGGTCCAGGTGAAATGGTCCAGCTGACGTGGTCCAGGTGACGTGTTCTAGCTGACGTGGTCCAGGTGAAGTGGTCCAGGTGACGTGAGGCCGATGTGACGTGAAGCCGGTCCAGGTGACGTGGTCCAGGTGAAGTGGTCCAAGTGGCGTGGTCCAGGTGACGTGTTCTAGCTGACGTGGTCCAGGTGAAGTGGTCCAGGTGGCATGGTCCAGGTGGCGTGGTCCAGGTGAAATGGTCCAGCTGACGTGGTCCAGGTGACGTGAGGCCGATGTGACGTGAAGCCGGTCCAGGTGACGTGGTCCAGGTGAAGTGGTCCAGGTGGCGTGGTCCAGGTGGCGTGGTCCAGGTGACGTGGTCCAGGTGACGTGTTCTAGCTGACGTGGTCCAGGTGAAGTGGTCCAGGTGGCGTGGTCCAGGTGGCGTGGTCCAGGTGACGTGTTCTAGCTGACGTGGTCCAGGTGAAGTGGTCCAGGTGACGTGTTCCAGCTGAAGTGGTCCAGGTGAAGTGGTCCAGGTGAAGTGGTCCAGGTGACGTGGTCCAGGTGACGTGTTCCAGCTGACGTGGTCCAGGTGAAGTGGCCCAGGTGACGTGGTCCAGGTGAAATGGTCCAGGTAGCGTGGTCCAGGTGACGTGTTCCAGGTGACGTGGTCCAGGTGACGTGAAGCCGGTCCAGGTGACGTGGTCCAGGTAGCGTGGTCCAGGTGAAGTGGTCCAGGTAGCGTGGTCCAGGTGACATGTTCCAGCTGACGTGGTCCAGGTGACATGTTCCAGCTGACGTGGTCCAGGTGGCGTGGTCCAGGTAGCGTGGTCCAGGTGACGTGGTCCAGGTGACGTGAAGCCGGTCCAGGTGGCGTGGTCCAGGTAGCGTGGTCCAGGTGAAATGGTCCAGGTAGCGTGGTCCAGGTGAAGTGGTCCAGGTGGCGTGGTCCAGGTGAAGTGGTCCAGGTGACGTGAGGCCGATGTGACGTGAAGCCGGTCCAGGTGACGTGGTCCAGGTGAAGTGGTCCAAGTGGCGTGGTCCAGGTGACGTGTTCTAGCTGACGTGGTCCAGGTGAAGTGGTCCAGGTGGCATGGTCCAGGTGGCGTGGTCCAGGTGAAATGGTCCAGCTGACGTGGTCCAGGTGACGTGAGGCCGATGTGACGTGAAGCCGGTCCAGGTGACGTGGTCCAGGTGAAGTGGTCCAGGTGGCGTGGTCCAGGTGGCGTGGTCCAGGTGACGTGGTCCAGGTGACGTGTTCTAGCTGACGTGGTCCAGGTGAAGTGGTCCAGGTGGCGTGGTCCAGGTGGCGTGGTCCAGGTGACGTGTTCTAGCTGACGTGGTCCAGGTGAAGTGGTCCAGGTGACGTGGTCCAGGTGACGTGTTCCAGCTGAAGTGGTCCAGGTGAAGTGGTCCAGGTGACGTGGTCCAGGTGACGTGTTCCAGCTGACGTGGTCCAGGTGAAGTGGCCCAGGTGACGTGGTCCAGGTAGCGTGGTCCAGGTGACGTGTTCCAGGTGACGTGGTCCAGGTGACGTGAAGCCGGTCCAGGTGACGTGGTCCAGGTAGCGTGGTCCAGGTGAAATGGTCCAGGTAGCGTGGTCCAGGTGACATGTTCCAGCTGACGTGGTCCAGGTGACATGTTCCAGCTGACGTGGTCCAGGTGGCGTGGTCCAGGTAGCGTGGTCCAGGTGACGTGGTCCAGGTGACGTGAAGCCGGTCCAGGTGGCGTGGTCCAGGTAGCGTGGTCCAGGTGAAATGGTCCAGGTAGCGTGGTCCAGGTGAAGTGGTCCAGGTGGCGTGGTCCAGGTGAAGTGGTCCAGGTGAAGTGGTCCAGGTGGCGTGGTCCAGGTAGCGTGGTCCAGGTGAAGTGGTCCAGATGAAGTGGTCCAGGTGACGTGGTCCAGGTGACGTGGTCCAGGTAGCGTGGTCCAGGTGACATGGTCCAGGTGATGTGAAGCCGGTCCAGGTGAAATGGTCACTCACTTGTTTTGAAGTCGAGGCTGAAGCTCTGACATCACGAGTGGAAGTGAAACCTGTGAGCTCCTTCCTGAAGCATGCTGGGAAGGCGTGAGTCTTTAACCACATGGAGATGAAGACGTTGTGTAACTTCAGTTTGTGACTCACAGCTCAACAGTTGGTGGCGGTTCCTGCTGCCTCGTCTCAACGCTCTACAGGCTTTTATTTATACTCAGTTTACTGTTATAATCACACATAGTGACGTCATGTCTCCTCAGTGTCCCTGAACGCAACACGGTGAGCTGATCGCTGCTGCGTTCAGGGCTCAACTAATGAATAGTAAATATGAAAAACCGCTGTTTAAGGCCATCCTGGTGGTTGAAGGTCTTGTGACCACATGTTCCTGATTTCCCTCCTCGCTGACGAGCCGCTCTCTAATAAACACTTCAGATATGTAAACAACACGTCACAACGCCTGAACATTTATGATTTCATATTTAATGTAGAGATGAAGACATGTGATTGAAAGCTCTGGATCAGCTACTAAAGGGACCTGCTGGTGTTAAAGGAGGTCACCGTTAATAAACTTACATTTAATATTTACTGAAATAAAGTCTACGTTCACCAGAGGAGTCAGGAAACACTCAAACTCCACATTATTACTAGTATTATTATTATTATTGTTGTTATTGTTATTATTATTACCATTATTATTATTATTATTGTTATTGTTATTGTTATTATTATTACCATTATTACCATTATTATTATTATTATTATTATTGTTGTTGTTGTTATTATTATTACCATTATTATTATTATTATTGTTGTTGTTATTATTATTATTACCATTATTATTATTATTATTATTGTTGTTGTTATTATTATTATTATTATTATTGTTGTTGTTGTTATTATTATTACCATTATTATTATTATTATTATTATTGTTATTGTTATTATTATTACCATTATTATTATTATTATTATTGTTGTTGTTATTATTATTATTATTATTGTTGTTGTTGTTATTATTATTACCATTATTATTATTATTATTGTTGTTGTTATTATTATTATTATTATTTTACTATTATTATTACTATTATTATTATTGTTATTATTAATAATATATGTGATTTTATTTATAGAGTACTTTTTTAGAAACTCTTTACAAAACAAATAGTCTAAATAAACCTGTGTGGTGATGAAACCTCGGAGTCAGGAAACACATGTATGTGTGTTGGAGGGTCTCTGGTCCCACTTCCTCCTCTCACTTCTTCTTTATTAACACTCTGTAGGGGTGGGGGTGGTTACCACGGCAACATCTACGTTTACATCCACTCCACTACCATCTGAGTAGTAGTAGGTCTAGTAGTAGTAGTAGTAGTATTGCAGTAACATGCCTCGTAGTACTAGTAGTAGTAGTACTAGTAGTAGTAGTAGTAGTAGGTCTAGTAGTAGTAGTAATAGTATTGCAGTAACATGCCTCGTAGTACTAGTAGTAGTAGTACTAGTAGTAGTAGTAGTAGGTCTAGTAGTTGTATTTTTAAAGGGACTGTTTGTAAGAATCATAATGTGTTGTTAACAGCTTCACCTGTGTCCGTTAAGTCAACTAAAGTCCTCGTCCTGTTGCTGGCGCTTGTGCTCGCTCTACATAGACATGAAGGAGCATCGCTCAACACAGTGAGGAGACACACGTCAGCTAAAAGCACAATATCACTCTATATTTCAGCTGCTTGGCAGTAATGTTAGCTGACCAGACCAAGGTCTCTCCATGAATCAATGCTGATCCTAGTGTTGGCTTTTCCCGCCTCAGCCTCCCGACCGCGGCCGGAGGGAACGGGGGAGACGATAACGTTTCTCTCTGCGGAGCCCCGTCACTTCACAAGACACGGGAAACCTCTGTTGGTCTGGAGGAGCTGCAGCAGTTATTTCTGCACAAACGTCCACTGAACATTCACTAGATATTCTCAGAGCTAAACTAACTCTGCTGCAGTGTGGAGTGAGCAGCATGCACGTGAGAGGTGGAGAGAGAGAGAGAAGGAGCGTGGTGTGTGAGTGAAGGCAGCAGAGGAGCAGAGACTCCGGTCCTGGAGACCAAAGCTACGGTCTCCCCCGCGTCCTCCGACCGCGGCCAACACTGTTTAACAGCTTCACCAGATACAACCAAGAGGTTTTGGTGCTTCACTGGAGTTTGTGTTGGAGTCTGAGTCTGAACAGCGGAGACACACGAGAGACCAGGAGACACCGAGAGACCAGGAGACACCGAGAGACCAGGAGACACACGAGAGACCATGAGACACCGAGAGACCATGAGACACCGAGAGACCAGGAGACACCGAGAGACCAGGAGACACACGAGAGACCAGGAGACACCGAGAGACCATGAGACACACGAGAGACCAGGAGACACACGAGAGACCATGAGACACCGAGAGACCAGGAGACACACGAGAGACCAGGAGACACACAAGAGACCAGGAGACACACGAGAGACCAGGAGACACCGAGAGACCATGAGACACACGAGAGACCAGGAGACACACGAGAGACCATGAGACACACGAGAGACCATGAGACACCGAGAGACCATGAGACACCGAGAGACCAGGAGACACACGAGAGACCAGGAGACACCGAGAGACCATGAGACACACGAGAGACCAGGAGACACCGAGAGACCATGAGACACCGAGAGACCATGAGACACACGAGAGACCATGAGACACCGAGAGACCATGAGACACCGAGAGACCATGAGACACACGAGAGACCAGGAGACACCGAGAGACCAGGAGACACACGAGAGGACCGTGAGACACCGAGAGACCATGAGACACACGAGAGACCAGGAGACACACGATGAGACCAGGAGACACACGAGGAGACCATGAGACACACGAGAGACCATGAGACACACGAGAGACCAGGAGACACACGAGAGACCATGAGACACCGAGAGACCATGAGACACACGAGAGACCAGGAGACACACGAGAGACCATGAGACACACGAGAGACCGTGAGACACACGAGAGACCGTGAGACACCGAGAGACCGTGAGACACACGAGAGACCATGAGACACCCGAGAGACCATGAGACACCGAGAGACCATGAGACACCGAGAGACCATGAGACACCGAGAGACCATGAGACACACGAGAGACCGTGAGACACACGAGAGACCATGAGACACCGAGAGACCATGAGACACACGAGAGACCATGAGACACCGAGAGACCGTGAGACACACGAGAGACCATGAGACACCGAGAGACCATGAGACACCGAGAGACCATGAGACACCGAGAGACCATGAGACACCGAGAGACCATGAGACACCGAGAGACCATGAGACACACGAGAGACCGTGAGACACACGAGAGACCGTGAGACACACGAGAGACCATGAGACACCGAGAGACCGTGAGACACACGAGAGACCATGAGACACCGAGAGACCGTGAGACACACGAGAGACCATGAGACACCGAGAGACCATGAGACACACGAGAGACCGTGAGACACACGAGAGACCGTGAGACACACGAGAGACACCGAGAGACCATGAGACACACGAGAGACACCGAGAGACCAGGAGACACCGAGAGACCATGAGACACACGAGAGACCGTGAGACACACGAGAGACCATGAGACACCGAGAGACCGTGAGACACACGAGAGACCATGAGACACCGAGAGACCGTGAGACACACGAGAGACCATGAGACACCGAGAGACCATGAGACACACGAGAGACCGTGAGACACACGAGAGACCGTGAGACACACGAGAGACCAGGAGACACCGAGAGACCATGAGACACACGAGAGACACCGAGAGACCATGAGACACACGAGAGACCGTGAGACACCGAGAGACCATGAGACACCGAGAGACCAGGAGACACCGAGAGACCGTGAGACACCGAGAGACCAGGAGACACCGAGAGACCATGAGACACCGAGAGACCATGAGACACCGACCAGCAAGGATTTATACCTGGAACAAGTTACTAACAGGACCTTTAATGGTCTCAGACCTGCAGCTTGACATCACTCAGTGAACTGTGTTAAAGGGTTATTCTGGGTCACATCAGTATAGTGTAAGTATAATTTGCGTAGAGGAAGGAGCTGGAGGAGATGAGAAGAAATGCTTCACAGTATTTATAGCCGCCTTGAAACAACTGCCAGCTCTGATAGGATTCTTATTATTCAACCTCACTATTCAAATAGGACTGATGGTTGATGGATTTTAAACTGAACAACAGAACCATCTTTAATCTAGACCTCAGTATGTCTGACCGAGGCTGACTACAGACAGAGTCGAGCTCTAGAGGGTCTAACCGAGGCTGACTACAGACAGAGTCGAGCTCTACAGGGTCTAACCGAGGCTGACTACAGACAGAGTCGAGCTCTAGAGGGTCTAACCGAGGCTGACTACAGACAGAGTCGAGCTCTAGAGGGTCTAACCGAGGCTGACTACAGACAGAGTCGAGCTCTACAGGGTCTAACCGAGGCTGACTACAGACAGAGTCGGGCTCTACAGGGTCTAACCGAGGCTGACTACAGACAGAGTCGAGCTCTAGAGGGTCTAACCGAGGCTGACTACAGACAGAGTCGAGCTCTAGAGGGTCTAACCGAGGCTGACTACAGACAGAGTCGAGCTCTACAGGGTCTAACCGAGGCTGACTACAGACAGAGTCGAGCTCTAGAGGGTCTAACCGAGGCTGACTACAGACAGAGTCGAGCTCTAGAGGGTCTAACCGAGGCTGACTACAGACAGAGTCGGGCTCTACAGGGTCTAACCGAGGCTGACTACAGACAGAGTCGAGCTCTAGAGGGTCTAACCGAGGCTGACTACAGACAGAGTCGGGCTCTAGAGGGTCTAAACCGAGGCTGACTACAGACAGAGTCGAGCTCTAGTGGGTCTAACCGAGGCTGACTACAGACAGAGTCGAGCTCTTAGAGGGTCTAACCGAGGCTGACTACAGACAGAGTCGAGCTCTAGAGGGTCTAACCGAGGCTGACTACAGACAGAGTCGAGCTCTAGTGGGTCTAAACCGAGGCTGACTACAGACAGAGTCGAGCTCTAGTGGGTCTAACCGAGGCTGACTACAGACAGAGTCGAGCTCTACAGGGTCTAACCGAGGCTGACTACAGACAGAGTCGAGCTCTAGTGGGTCTAACCGAGGCTGACTACAGACAGAGTCGGGCCTCTAGAGGGTCTAACCGAGGCTGACTACAGACAGAGTCGAGCTCTACAGGGTCTAACCGAGGCTGACTACAGACAGAGTCGAGCTCTAGTGGGTCTAACCGAGGCTGACTACAGACAGAGTCGGGCTCTAGAGGGTCTAACCGAGGCTGACTACAGACAGAGTCGAGCTCTACAGGGTCTAACCGAGGCTGACTACAGACAGAGTCGGGCTCTAGAGGGTCTAACCAAGGCTGACTACAGACAGAGTCGAGCTCTAGTGGGTCTAACCGAGGCTGACTACAGACAGAGTCGGGCTCTAGTGGGTCTAACCGAGGCTGACTACAGACAGAGTCGGGCTCTAGAGGGTCTGACCGAGGCTGACTACAGACAGAGTCGGGCTCTAGAGGGTCTAACCGAGGCTGACTACAGACAGAGTCCGGCTCTACAGGGTCTAACCGAGGCTGACTACAGACAGAGTCCGGCTCTACAGGGTCTAACCGAGGCTGACTACAGACAGAGTCGAGCTCTAGTGGGTCTAACCGAGGCTGACTACAGACAGAGTCGAGCTCTACAGGGTCTAACCGAGGCTAACTACAGACAGAGTCGAGCTCTACAGGGTCTAACCGAGGCTGACTACAGACAGAGTCGGGCTCTAGAGGGTCTAACCGAGGCTGACTACAGACAGAGTCGAGCTCTAGTGGGTCTAACCGAGGCTGACTACAGACAGAGTCGGGCTCTACAGGGTCTAACCGAGGCTGACTACAGACAGAGTCCGGCTCTACAGGGTCTAACCGAGGCTGACTACAGACAGAGTCGAGCTCTACAGGGTCTAACCGAGGCTGACTACAGACAGAGTCGAGCTCTACAGGGTCTAACCGAGGCTGACTACAGACAGAGTCGAGCTCTACAGGGTCTAACCGAGGCTGACTACAGACAGAGTCGGGCTCTAGAGGGTCTAACCGAGGCTGACTACAGACAGAGTCCGGCTCTACAGGGTCTAACCGAGGCTGACTACAGACAGAGTCGAGCTCTACAGGGTCTAACCGAGGCTGACTACAGACAGAGTCGAGCTCTACAGGGTCTAACCGAGGCTGACTACAGACAGAGTCGGGCTCTACAGGGTCTAACCGAGGCTGACTACAGACAGAGTTGAGCTCTAGTGGGTCTAACCGAGGCTGACTACAGACAGAGTCGGCTCTAGAGGGTCTAACCGAGGCTGACTACAGACAGAGTCGGCTCTACAGGGTCTAACCGAGGCTGACTACAGACAGAGTCGAGCTCTACAGGGTCTAACCGAGGCTGACTACAGACAGAGTCGGGCTCTAGAGGGTCTAACCGAGGCTGACTACAGACAGAGTCGAGCTCTACAGGGTCTAACCGAGGCTGACTACAGACAGAGTCCGGCTCTACAGGGTCTAACCGAGGCTGACTACAGACAGAGTCCGGCTCTACAGGGTCTAACCGAGGCTGACTACAGACAGAGTCGAGCTCTAGAGGTCTAACCGAGGCTGACTACAGACAGAGTCGAGCTCTAGTGGGTCTAACCGAGGCTGACTACAGACAGAGTCGAGCTCTACAGGGTCTAACCGAGGCTGACTACAGACAGAGTCGGGCTCTACAGGGTCTAACCGAGGCTGACTACAGACAGAGTCGAGCTCTAGAGGGTCTAACCGAGGCTGACTACAGACAGAGTCGAGCTCTAGTGGGTCTAACCGAGGCTGACTACAGACAGAGTCGAGCTCTACAGGGTCTAACCGAGGCTGACTACAGACAGAGTCGAGCTCTAGTGGGTCTAACCGAGGCTGACTACAGACAGAGTCGAGCTCTAGAGGGTCTAACCGAGGCTGACTACAGACAGAGTCGAGCTCTAGAGGGTCTAACCGAGGCTGACTACAGACAGAGTCGAGCTCTAGTGGGTCTAACCGAGGCTGACTACAGACAGAGTCGAGCTCTAGTGGGTCTAACCGAGGCTGACTACAGACAGAGTCGAGCTCTAGGGGTCTAACCGAGGCTGACTACAGACAGAGTCGAGCTCTACAGGGTCTAACCGAGGCTGACTACAGACAGAGTCGAGCTCTAGGGTCTAACCGAGGCTGACTACAGACAGAGTCGGGCTCTAGAGGGTCTAACCGAGGCTGACTACAGACAGAGTCGAGCTCTACAGGGTCTAACCGAGGCTGACTACAGACAGAGTCGAGCTCTAGTGGGTCTAACCGAGGCTGACTACAGACAGAGTCGGGCTCTAGAGGGTCTAACCGAGGCTGACTACAGACAGAGTCGAGCTCTAGAGGGTCTAACCGAGGCTGACTACAGACAGAGTCG
>CM025834.1:24301-48443 GCA_014673565.1 Sebastes schlegelii | reverse complement strand
TGCCAGAGTCTCAGGAGACCCCAGGATCACAGGAAGTGACATCGTCAGAGAACAGACAGGAAGCCGAGGAGCCTCCCGGTTCGTCCCGCCGTGAGGAAGACGAGGAGAGCTGCCTGTGAAGAGATCAGCCGCCTTCCAGACTAAATGGAGGGTCTAATTAACCCCGGAGACCTCTCCTGCCAGGCAGAGCCGAGGGCTTTAAAACCCAGGTGTAAAACATGACATCATCAACAGACTGTGGCAGGTAACACACTGGGTTTTTTGACCCACGGTGATGACTGTAAGGCTGCCAAACAAAAAGGGCTTTGTTTTTTATTATTGATATTTTTTAAAATAATTTTCATATAAAAAAAGGATGCATAAATATTATAAATTTTGAATGAGAGTAAACTGCAGCAGGTCCTGAATCTGATTTATAACTGTATAATGTTCAGCTGCATATTGTGTATTTACTGCGTATTATTCAGACGTGTCTGTGTATATCTGCGTTTTCATAATCTGCTCTGTTTATTCAAACTGCTTCTAGACAAACAGATCGGATTCATGCTGGAACTGAACCTTTATTAAAATACATATCTGAATAAAGTGTGAGGATCAGTTTGTTATAAATCAAACTCTGATTAAAGGTGTTATTATTAGTATTTTATAATTAGTGTCTTTGATGACTTTATGGAGATGATTTATCACCACGCAGTCCTGATGAAGCTGACCGGCTGAGTTATTGAATATTAAACTGTTAATAAATCAACACGCAGCCAGTTTCTACTTCCTGTTGTCATGTGGAACAAAGAGAAGTTGGGAAAGTGCTGAATGTGAGAAACTGTTTCCTCCGTCACAAACTCCGTGAACCGAAAGAGCTTCCTCTTTTTACCTCTCACAGCTCAACAACATCAAGCTCCTGTTCAAACCGGGTTTCATTTCTTTAGAAAAACATTAACTACATCTACTGTAACTAACTACATCTACTGTAACTAACTACTGTAACTAACTACATCTACTGTAACTAACTACATCTACTGTAACTAACTACTGTAACTAACTACATCTACTGTAACTAACTACATCTACTGTAACTAACTACTGTAACTAACTACATCTACTGTAACTAACTACTGTAACTAACTACATCTACTGTAACTAACTACATCTACTGTAACTAACTACTGTAACTAACTACATCTACTGTAACTAACTACATCTACTGTAACTAACTACTGTAACTAACTACATCTACTGTAACTAACTACTGTAACTAACTACATCTACTGTAACTAACTACATCTACTGTAACTAACTACATCTACTGTAACTAACTACTGTAACTAACTACATCTACTGTAACTAACTACATCTACTGTAACTAACTACTGTAACTAACTACATCTACTGTAACTAACTACTGTAACTAACTACATCTACTGTAACTAACTACATCTACTGTAACTAACTACATCTACTGTAACTAACTACTGTAACTAACTACATCTACTGTAACTAACTACATCTACTGTAACTAACTACTGTAACTAACTACATCTACTGTAACTAACTACTGTAACTAACTACATCTACTGTAACTAACTACATCTACTGTAACTAACTACATCTACTGTAACTAACTACATCTACTGTAACTAACTACTGTAACTAACTACATCTACTGTAACTAACTACATCTACTGTAACTAACTACTGTAACTAACTACATCTACTGTAACTAACTACATCTACTGTAACTAACTACATCTACTGTAACTAACTACTGTAACTAACTACATCTACTGTAACTAACTACATCTACTGTAACTAACTACTGTAACTAACTACTGTAACTAACTACATCTACTGTAACTAACTACATCTACTGTAACTAACTACTGTAACTAACTACATCTACTGTAACTAACTACTGTAACTAACTACATCTACTGTAACTAACTACTGTAACTAACTACTGTAACTAACTACATCTACTGTAACTAACTACTGTAACTAACTACATCTACTGTAACTAACTACATCTACTGTAACTAACTACTGTAACTAACTACATCTACTGTAACTAACTACTGTAACTAACTACATCTACTGTAACTAACTACATCTACTGTAACTAACTACTGTAACTAACTACATCTACTGTAACTAACTACATCTACTGTAACTAACTACATCTACTGTAACTAACTACTGTAACTAACTACATCTACTGTAACTAACTACATCTACTGTAACTAACTACATCTACTGTAACTAACTACATCTACTGTAACTAACTACTGTAACTAACTACATCTACCTGCCTGCCTACCTGACTGACACCCCCTCCCCTCCTCACCTGCTTCCCTCTGATTCCATCCAGCTCTACTAACCAGTCTGTCTTCGTTCTCCTACCGGCTGTCCTGTAAGTTCAATTAACTCAATTAACCCTTGAACTCTATGGAGGACGGAAGCTGCCAAAATCAAAACTGAATAAATAAATAAATAATTAAATGTCCTAAAAGTATATTTAAAGTAATTGTAGGCATTCAATAACATTTAATTAATGTCTACATTTATTTTTTATTTTTTAAATAAAAAATACAAGTATTTATTTATTTATTATAAATATACCATTAAATGTACTCAAATTATAATACATTTAAATGTAGGCATTCAATAACATTGTATTAATGCCTACAATTATATTATTTTAGTACATTTAATGGCATATTTATTTATTTATTTATTCAGGTGTGATTTTGGCAGCTTCCGTCCTCCATAGTAATCTTGATGCCTCAACTCTGCATTGTATTCCTCCTATCCCTTAACTTTCCCTTAAGAGAAACCCAGAGAGGACTCAGACAGGGGTGGAGCGTGGGGGGTGGAGGATGGAGGGTGGAGCATGGGAGGGTGCTGGGTGGCGTTGGGTTGAGGAGAGGAAGTGGGACTCCTTCAGTTTAACTTGAACAGAGTGAAGAACAACAGAGAGGAAGATGAAGGTCCGTTCTCTACTGCTGTCGATCGTCTTCAGCTGCTGCTGCTCTGCTGAAGGTCAGAAAACACTTCAACACTCTATTCACATCAAACAGATCATAATGCTTCATTAAGGGTTCATTAAAGATCTATTAATGCTTCATTAAGGGTTCATTACACAGATCATAATGCTTCATTAAGGGTTCATTAAAGATCTATTAATGCTTCATTAAGGGTTCATTACACAGATCATAATGCTTCATTAAGGGTTCATTAAAGATCTATTAATGCTTCATTAAGGGTTCATTACACAGATCATAATGCTTCATTAAGGGTTTATTAAAGATCTATTAATGCTTCATTAAGGGTTCATTAAAGATCTATTAATGCTTCATTAAGGGTTCATTACACAGATCATAATGCTTCATTAAGGGTTCATTAAAGATCTATTAATGCTTCATTAAGGGTTCATTAACACTCTTTATTCACTGTTTATTACACAGATCATAATGCTTCATTAAGGGTTTATTAAAGATCTATTAATGCTTCATTAAGGGTTCATTACACAGATCATAATGCTTCATTAAGGGTTTATTAAAGATCTATTAATGCTTCATTAAGGGTTCATTAACACTCTTTATTCACTGTTTATTACACAGATCATAATGCTTCATTAAGGGTTTATTAATGCTAGATAGATGATAGATGATCAATAGACAACTTTATTGATCCCTGTGGGGAGACTCGATGGCCACCAAGTCAAACAACAACAAACAACAAACAGAGTTTTTACAATCCACCAATAAATCAATACCGTTATAAGAAGCCTTTTAAGACCTGATCAGCAGCTGAGAGGATCCATGGATCTAAACCTTATCTAGCTGAGACATCACTAGTCGCTCCCTGAGTGAGCTTCTGAGTCCGGTAAACACCATGAAATGGACCGCCTTCAAAATGCAGAAATGGTTTTGTCTGGACCTCAGAGAGTCAGCAGACATACAAACACTAACGTCTGTCACTGACTGACTGACCGACCGACTGACCGACCGACCGACCGACCGACTGACTGAGTGATGAAGTTACAGGATTGGTCGGCCGACTGTTGGAGTCTCCTCATTGGTCGATGGTCTTTCAGAATGAAAAGGTGGAGAACAGTTCTGTGTTCAGGTTTTCTGGGGAGCGTGTCAGAGGTTCAGTGTCTCATTACATCGTGCTGTTGTTGTGTATGCGCTATTTATGTGCATTTAAGTTAAGTTACGTAATGTTGTGCTTCGTATTGTGTTACTGTACATTCACACCGAGCGCCAAGCAAACTTTCAACCATGGAAGAATTAACCTCCGTAGCTGCTGTGTTCATGTTGGTGAAGTTCCAGATATGTCAGAAAACCAAACGCCATCGTGCCTGGGTTCATAACGTCACCCGGCGGCGAGCTGTATTACATACTGTATCTGTATCTAGCAGCCACGCGTCTCTACGTCGGTATGAACCCAAAGTAAACAGACTGCTGTGATTTAATATCAATAAACAGATCAAAATGATGCCGAAGTAACGACATTATGATGTTGATTTGTAAAAAGACCGAGTTCATGTTTTGTCAGGTCTGTTACCATGACGACAAGCAAACAACTTTTAAAATGCTTGTTTTCTGAATGGAGTCTGGATGGATCAGTGCCAGGCTATGCTAACATGTTAGCTGCTCCATCAACTCTCAACATGATGTCATCTAGACATAAATACATCAGAGACGTCGTTGTAACGGATCAACAGTGTTGTAGTCCAGGTCCCTGTCTCGGTTAGACCCACTAGAGCCCGACTCTGTCTGTAGTCAGCCTCGGTTAGACCCACTAGAGCCCGACTCTGTCTGTAGTCAGCCTCGGTTAGACCCACTAGAGCCCGACTCTGTCTGTAGTCAGCCTCGGTTAGACCCTGTAGAGCCCGACTCTGTCTGTAGTCAGCCTCGGTTAGACCCACTAGAGCCCGACTCTGTCTGTAGTCAGCCTCGGTTAGACCCATTAGAGCCCGACTCTGTCTGTAGTCAGCCTCGGTTAGACCCACTAGAGCCCGTCTCTGTCTGTAGTCAGCCTCGGTTAGACCCACTAGAGCCCGACTCTGTCTGTAGTCAGCCTCGGTTAGACCCTCTAGAGCTCGACTCTGTCTGTAGTCAGCCTCGGTTAGACCCTGTAGAGCCCGACTCTGTCTGTAGTCAGCCTCGGTTAGACCCTCTAGAGCTCGACTCTGTCTGTAGTCAGCCTCGGTTAGACCCATTAGAGCCCGACTCTGTCTGTAGTCAGCCTCGGTTAGACCCACTAGAGCCCGACTCTGTCTGTAGTCAGCCTCGGTTAGACCCACTAGAGCCCGACTCTGTCTGTAGTCAGCCTCGGTTAGACCCACTAGAGCCCGACTCTGTCTGTAGTCAGCCTCGGTTAGACCCACTAGAGCCCGACTCTGTCTGTAGTCAGCCTCGGTTAGACCCACTAGAGCCCGACTCTGTCTGTAGTCAGCCTCGGTTAGACCCACTAGAGCCCGACTCTGTCTGTAGTCAGCCTCGGTTAGACCCTCTAGAGCTCGACTCTGTCTGTAGTCAGCCTCGGTTAGACCCTGTAGAGCCCGACTCTGTCTGTAGTCAGCCTCGGTTAGACCCTCTAGAGCTCGACTCTGTCTGTAGTCAGCCTCGGTTAGACCCTCTAGAGCCCGACTCTGTCTGTAGTCAGCCTCGGTTAGACCCTGTAGAGCCCGACTCTGTCTGTAGTCAGCCTCGGTTAGACCCTCTAGAGCCCGACTCTGTCTGTAGTCAGCCTCGGTTAGACCCACTAGAGCTCGACTCTGTCTGTAGTCAGCCTCGGTTAGACCCACTAGAGCTCGACTCTGTCTGTAGTCAGCCTCGGTTAGACCCTGTAGAGCCCGACTCTGTCTGTAGTCAGCCTCGGTTAGACCCTGTAGAGCCCGACTCTGTCTGTAGTCAGCCTCGGTTAGACCCTCTAGAGCCCGACTCTGTCTGTAGTCAGCCTCGGTTAGACCCTCTAGAGCTCGACTCTGTCTGTAGTCAGCCTCGGTTAGACCCTGTAGAGCTCGACTCTGTCTGTAGTCAGCCTCGGTTAGACCCACTAGAGCTCGACTCTGTCTGTAGTCAGCCTCGGTTAGACCCTCTAGAGCCCGACTCTGTCTGTAGTCAGCCTCGGTCAGACCCTCTAGAGCCCGACTCTGTCTGTAGTCAGCCTCGGTTAGACCCTGTAGAGCTCGACTCTGTCTGTAGTCAGCCTCGGTTAGACCCACTAGAGCTCGACTCTGTCTGTAGTCAGCCTCGGTTAGACCCTCTAGAGCTCGACTCTGTCTGTAGTCAGCCTCGGTTAGACCCTCTAGAGCCGGACTCTGTCTGTAGTCAGCCTCGGTTAGACCCTGTAGAGCACGACTCTGTCTGTAGTCAGCCTCGGTTAGACCCATTAGAGCCCGACTCTGTCTGTAGTCAGCCTCGGTTAGACCCTGTAGAGCCGGACTCTGTCTGTAGTCAGCCTCGGTTAGACCCTGTAGAGCTCGACTCTGTCTGTAGTCAGCCTCGGTTAGACCCATTAGAGCCCGACTCTGTCTGTAGTCAGCCTCGGTTAGACCCTGTAGAGCCGGACTCTGTCTGTAGTCAGCCTCGGTCAGACCCTGTAGAGCCGGACTCTGTCTGTAGTCAGCCTCGGTCAGACCCTCTAGAGCCCGACTCTGTCTGTAGTCAGCCTCGGTTAGACCCTGTAGAGCCCGACTCTGTCTGTAGTCAGCCTCGGTTAGACCCTCTAGAGCCCGACTCTGTCTGTAGTCAGCCTCGGTCAGACCCTCTAGAGCCCGACTCTGTCTGTAGTCAGCCTCGGTCAGACCCTCTAGAGCCCGACTCTGTCTGTAGTCAGCCTCGGTTAGACCCTGTAGAGCCCGACTCTGTCTGTAGTCAGCCTCGGTTAGACCCACTAGAGCTCGACTCTGTCTGTAGTCAGCCTCGGTTAGACCCTCTAGAGCTCGACTCTGTCTGTAGTCAGCCTCGGTTAGACCCTGTAGAGCTCGACTCTGTCTGTAGTCAGCCTCGGTTAGACCCACTAGAGCTTGACTCTGTCTGTAGTCAGCCTCGGTTAGACCCTCTAGAGCTCGACTCTGTCTGTAGTCAGCCTCGGTTAGACCCTCTAGAGCCGGACTCTGTCTGTAGTCAGCCTCGGTTAGACCCTGTAGAGCCCGACTCTGTCTGTAGTCAGCCTCGGTTAGACCCTGTAGAGCCGGACTCTGTCTGTAGTCAGCCTCGGTCAGACCCTCTAGAGCCCGACTCTGTCTGTAGTCAGCCTCGGTTAGACCCACTAGAGCTCGACTCTGTCTGTAGTCAGCCTCGGTTAGACCCTGTAGAGCCCGACTCTGTCTGTAGTCAGCCTCGGTTAGACCCACTAGAGCTCGACTCTGTCTGTAGTCAGCCTCGGTTAGACCCTCTAGAGCCCGACTCTGTCTGTAGTCAGCCTCGGTTAGACCCTGTAGAGCTCGACTCTGTCTGTAGTCAGCCTCGGTTAGACCCTCTAGAGCTCGACTCTGTCTGTAGTCAGCCTCGGTTAGACCCTGTAGAGCCCGACTCTGTCTGTAGTCAGCCTCGGTTAGACCCTGTAGAGCCGGACTCTGTCTGTAGTCAGCCTCGGTTAGACCCTGTAGAGCCGGACTCTGTCTGTAGTCAGCCTCGGTTAGACCCTGTAGAGCTCGACTCTGTCTGTAGTCAGCCTCGGTTAGACCCTCTAGAGCCCGACTCTGTCTGTAGTCAGCCTCGGTTAGACCCTGTAGAGCTCGACTCTGTCTGTAGTCAGCCTCGGTTAGACCCTGTAGAGCCGGACTCTGTCTGTAGTCAGCCTCGGTTAGACCCTCTAGAGCCCGACTCTGTCTGTAGTCAGCCTCGGTTAGACCCACTAGAGCTCAACTCTGTCTGTAGTCAGCCTCGGTTAGACCCTGTAGAGCCCGACTCTGTCTGTAGTCAGCCTCGGTTAGACCCTGTAGAGCTCGACTCTGTCTGTAGTCAGCCTCGGTTAGACCCTGTAGAGCTCGACTCTGTCTGTAGTCAGCCTCGGTTAGACCCTGTAGAGCCCGACTCTGTCTGTAGTCAGCCTCGGTTAGACCCACTAGAGCTCGACTCTGTCTGTAGTCAGCCTCAGTTAGACCCTCTAGAGCCCGACTCTGTCTGTAGTCAGCCTCGGTTAGACCCTGTAGAGCTCGACTCTGTCTGTAGTTAGCCTCGGTTAGACCCTGTAGAGCCCGACTCTGTCTGTAGTCAGCCTCGGTTAGACCCTGTAGAGCCGGACTCTGTCTGTAGTCAGCCTCGGTTAGACCCTCTAGAGCCCGACTCTGTCTGTAGTCAGCCTCGGTCAGACCCTCTAGAGCCCGACTCTGTCTGTAGTCAGCCTCGGTCAGACCCACTAGAGCCCGACTCTGTCTGTAGTCAGCCTCGGTTAGACCCACTAGAGCTCGACTCTGTCTGTAGTCAGCCTTGGTTAGACCCTCTAGAGCCCGACTCTGTCTGTAGTCAGCCTCGGTTAGACCCTGTAGAGCTCGACTCTGTCTGTAGTCAGCCTCGGTTAGACCCTCTAGAGCCCGACTCTGTCTGTAGTCAGCCTCGGTTAGACCCACTAGAGCTCGACTCTGTCTGTAGTCAGCCTCGGTTAGACCCTGTAGAGCTCGACTCTGTCTGTAGTCAGCCTCGGTTAGACCCTCTAGAGCCCGACTCTGTCTGTAGTCAGCCTCGGTTAGACCCACTAGAGCTCGACTCTGTCTGTAGTCAGCCTCGGTTAGACCCTGTAGAGCTCGACTCTGTCTGTAGTCAGCCTCGGTTAGACCCACTAGAGCTCGACTCTGTCTGTAGTCAGCCTCGGTTAGACCCACTAGAGCTCGACTCTGTCTGTAGTCAGCCTCGGTTAGACCCACTAGAGCTCGACTCTGTCTGTAGTCAGCCTCGGTTAGACCCACTAGAGCTCGACTCTGTCTGTAGTCAGCCTCGGTTAGACCCTGTAGAGCTCGACTCTGTCTGTAGTCAGCCTCGGTTAGACCCACTAGAGCTCGACTCTGTCTGTAGTCAGCCTCGGTCAGACATACTGAGGTCTAGATTAAAGATGGTTCTGTTGTTCAGTTTAAAATCCATCAACCATCAGTCCTATTTGAATAGTGAGGTTGAATAATAAGAATCCTATCAGAGCTGGCAGTTGTTTCAAGGCGGCTATAAATACTGTGAAGCATTTCTTCTCATCTCCTCCAGCTCCTTCCTCTACGCAAATTATACACTATACTGATGTGACCCAGAATAACCCTTTAACACAGTTCACTGAGTGATGTCAAGCTGCAGGTCTGAGACCATTAAAGGTCCTGTTAGTAACTTGTTCCAGGTATAAATCCTTGCTGGTCGGTGTCTCATGGTCTCTCGGTGTCTCCTGGTCTCTCGGTGTCTCACGGTCTCTCGGTGTCTCCTGGTCTCTCGGTGTCTCATGGTCTCTCGGTGTCTCACGGTCTCTCGTGTGTCTCATGGTCTCTCGGTGTCTCTCGTGTGTCTCATGGTCTCTCGGTGTCTCCTGGTCTCTCGTGTGTCTCACGGTCTCTCGTGTGTCTCACGGTCTCTCGTGTGTCTCATGGTCTCTCGGTGTCTCATGGTCTCTCGTGTGTCTCACGGTCTCTCGGTGTCTCATGGTCTCTCGTGTGTCTCATGGTCTCTCGGTGTCTCATGGTCTCTCGGTGTCTCATGGTCTCTCGGTGTCTCATGGTCTCTCGTGTGTCTCATGGTCTCTCGTGTGTCTCACGGTCTCTCGGTGTCTCATGGTCTCTCGTGTGTCTCACGGTCTCTCGTGTGTCTCATGGTCTCTCGTGTGTCTCCTGGTCTCTCGTGTGTCTCATGGTCTCTCGGTGTCTCATGGTCTCTCGTGTGTCTCCTGGTCTCTCGTGTGTCTCATGGTCTCTCGTGTGTCTCATGGTCTCTCGTGTGTCTCCTGGTCTCTCGTGTGTCTCATGGTCTCTCGGTGTCTCACGGTCTCTCGTGTGTCTCCTGGTCTCTCGGTGTCTCCTGGTCTCTCGTGTGTCTCATGGTCTCTCGGTGTCTCATGGTCTCTCGGTGTCTCATGGTCTCTCGTGTGTCTCATGGTCTCTCGGTGTCTCATGGTCTCTCGGTGTCTCCTGGTCTCTCGTGTGTCTCATGGTCTCTCGGTGTCTCCTGGTCTCTCGTGTGTCTCCTGGTCTCTCGGTGTCTCATGGTCTCTCGGTGTCTCATGGTCTCTCGTGTGTCTCATGGTCTCTCGTGTGTCTCCTGGTCTCTCGTGTGTCTCATGGTCTCTCGGTGTCTCCTGGTCTCTCGTGTGTCTCCTGGTCTCTTGTGTGTCTCCTGGTCTCTCGTGTGTCTCCTGGTCTCTCGGTGTCTCATGGTCTCTCGTGTGTCTCCTGGTCTCTCGTGTGTCTCATGGTCTCTCGGTGTCTCCTGGTCTCTCGTGTGTCTCCTGGTCTCTCGGTGTCTCCTGGTCTCTCGGTGTCTCATGGTCTCTCGGTGTCTCATGGTCTCTCGTGTGTCTCCTGGTCTCTCGGTGTCTCCTGGTCTCTCGTGTGTCTCCTGGTCTCTCGGTGTCTCCTGGTCTCTCGTGTGTCTCCTGGTCTCTCGGTGTCTCCTGGTCTCTCGTGTGTCTCCGCTGTTCAGACTCAGACTCCAACACAAACTCCAGTGAAGCACCAAACCCTCTTGGTTGTATCTGGTGAAGCTGTTAAACAGTGTTGGCCGCGGTCGGAGGACGCGGGGGAGACCGTAGCTTTGGTCTCCAGGACCGGAGTCTCTGCTCCTCTGCTGCCTTCACTCACACACCACGCTCCTTCTCTCTCTCTCTCCACCTCTCACGTGCATGCTGCTCACTCCACACTGCAGCAGAGTTAGTTTAGCTCTGAGAATATCTAGTGAATGTTCAGTGGACGTTTGTGCAGAAATAACTGCTGCAGCTCCTCCAGACCAACAGAGGTTTCCCGTGTCTTGTGAAGTGACGGGGCTCCGCAGAGAGAAACGTTATCGTCTCCCCCGTTCCCTCCGGCCGCGGTCGGGAGGCTGAGGCGGGAAAAGCCAACACTAGGATCAGCATTGATTCATGGAGAGACCTTGGTCTGGTCAGCTAACATTACTGCCAAGCAGCTGAAATATAGAGTGATATTGTGCTTTTAGCTGACGTGTGTCTCCTCACTGTGTTGAGCGATGCTCCTTCATGTCTATGTAGAGCGAGCACAAGCGCCAGCAACAGGACGCTGACTTTAGTTGACTTAACGGACACAGGGGAAGCTGTTAACAACACATTTAGGATTCTTACAAACAGTCCCTTTAAAAATACAACTACTAGACCTACTACTACTACTACTAGTACTACTACTACTAGTACTACTACTACTAGTACTACGAGGCATGTTCCTGCAATACTATTACTACTACTACTAGACCTACTACTACTACTACTAGTACTACTACTACTAGTACTACGAGGCATGTTACTGCAATACTACTACTACTACTACTAGACCTACTACTACTCAGATGGTAGTGGAGTGGATGTAAACGTAGATGTTGCCGTGGTAACCACCCCCACCCCTACAGAGTGTTAATAAAGAAGAAGTGAGAGGAGGAAGTGGGACCAGAGACCCTCCAACACACATACATGTGTTTCCTGACTCCGAGGTTTCATCACCACACAGGTTTATTTAGACTATTTGTTTTGTAAAGAGTTTCTAAAAAAGTACTCTATAAATAAAATCACATATATTATTAATAATAACAATAATAATAATAGTAATAATAATAGTAAAATAATAATAATAATAATAACAACAACAATAATAATAATAATAATGGTAATAATAATAACAACAACAACAATAATAATAATAATAACAACAACAATAATAATAATAATAATAATGGTAATAATAATAACAATAACAATAATAATAATAATAATAATAATGGTAATAATAATAATAACAACAACAACAATAATAATAATAACAACAACAATAATAATAATAATAATAATGGTAATAATAATAATAACAACAACAATAATAATAATAATAATGGTAATAATAATAACAATAACAATAATAATAATAATAATAATAATAATGGTAATAATGGTAATAATAATAACAATAACAATAATAATAATAATAATGGTAATAATAATAACAATAACAATAACAATAATAATAATAATAATAATAATACTAGTAATAATGTGGAGTTTGAGTGTTTCCTGACTCCTCTGGTGAACGTAGACTTTATTTCAGTAAATATTAAATGTGAGTTTATTAACGGTGACCTCCTTTAACACCAGCAGGTCCCTTTAGTAGCTGATCCAGAGCTTTCAATCACATGTCTTCATCTCTACATTAAATATGAAATCATAAATGTTCAGGCGTTGTGACGTGTTGTTTACATATCTGAAGTGTTTATTAGAGAGCGGCTCGTCAGCGAGGAGGGAAATCAGGAACATGTGGTCACAAGACCTTCAACCACCAGGATGGCCTTAAACAGCGGTTTTTCATATTTACTATTCATTAGTTGAGCCCTGAACGCAGCAGCGATCAGCTCACCGTGTTGCGTTCAGGGACACTGAGGAGACATGACGTCACTATGTGTGATTATAACAGTAAACTGAGTATAAATAAAAGCCTGTAGAGCGTTGAGACGAGGCAGCAGGAACCGCCACCAACTGTTGAGCTGTGAGTCACAAACTGAAGTTACACAACGTCTTCATCTCCATGTGGTTAAAGACTCACGCCTTCCCAGCATGCTTCAGGAAGGAGCTCACAGGTTTCACTTCCACTCGTGATGTCAGAGCTTCAGCCTCGACTTCAAAACAAGTGAGTGACCATTTCACCTGGACCGGCTTCACATCACCTGGACCATGTCACCTGGACCACGCTACCTGGACCACGTCACCTGGACCACGTCACCTGGACCACTTCATCTGGACCACTTCACCTGGACCACGCTACCTGGACCACTTCACCTGGACCACGCTACCTGGACCACTTCACCTGGACCACTTCACCTGGACCACGCTACCTGGACCATTTCACCTGGACCACGCTACCTGGACCACGCCACCTGGACCGGCTTCACGTCACCTGGACCACGTCACCTGGACCACGCTACCTGGACCACGCCACCTGGACCACGTCAGCTGGAACATGTCACCTGGACCACGCTACCTGGACCATTTCACCTGGACCACGCTACCTGGACCACGTCACCTGGACCGGCTTCACGTCACCTGGACCACGTCACCTGGAACACGTCACCTGGACCACGCTACCTGGACCATTTCACCTGGACCACGTCACCTGGGCCACTTCACCTGGACCACGTCAGCTGGAACACGTCACCTGGACCACGTCACCTGGACCACTTCACCTGGACCACTTCACCTGGACCACTTCAGCTGGAACACGTCACCTGGACCACGTCACCTGGACCACTTCACCTGGACCACGTCAGCTAGAACACGTCACCTGGACCACGCCACCTGGACCACGCCACCTGGACCACTTCACCTGGACCACGTCAGCTAGAACACGTCACCTGGACCACGTCACCTGGACCACGCCACCTGGACCACGCCACCTGGACCACTTCACCTGGACCACGTCACCTGGACCGGCTTCACGTCACATCGGCCTCACGTCACCTGGACCACGTCAGCTGGACCATTTCACCTGGACCACGCCACCTGGACCATGCCACCTGGACCACTTCACCTGGACCACGTCAGCTAGACCACGCCACTTGGACCACTTCACCTGGACCACGTCACCTGGACCGGCTTCACGTCACATCGGCCTCACGTCACCTGGACCACTTCACCTGGACCACGTCAGCTAGAACACGTCACCTGGACCACGTCAGCTGGACCATTTCACCTGGACCACGCTGCCTGGACCACTTCACCTGGACCACGTCACCTGGACCGGCTTCACGTCACATCGGCCTCACGTCACCTGGACCACGTCAGCTGGACCATTTCACCTGGACCACGCTGCCTGGACCACTTCACCTGGACCACGTCACCTGGACCGGCTTCACGTCACATCGGCCTCACGTCACCTGGACCACTTCACCTGGACCACGTCAGCTAGAACACGTCACCTGGACCACGTCAGCTGGACCATTTCACCTGGACCACGCTGCCTGGACCACTTCACCTGGACCACGTCACCTGGACCGGCTTCACGTCACATCGGCCTCACGTCACCTGGACCACGTCAGCTGGACCATTTCACCTGGACCGGCTTCATTTCACCTGGACCGCGTCACCTGGACCGGCTTCACGTTAGTTTCACGGGGTTTGGTCTGTGTTCTGGTGGTGTTTACTTATTGAGGTGTGCCGTGCCTATCCGTGCCAGGACAAATGTCTAAGCGTTATTTCAGCGTCACTAACATAATTAAAGCTGTAGCAGCAGACCGAGCCGCTGAGACGAGCCTAACATCATAAAACATGGCTGTAGCGTCCGTCGGCCATTGGCCGAGACGCCTGTCTGCCATTGGCCGAGACGCCTGTCTGCCATTGGCCGAGACGCCTGTCTGCCATTGGCCGAGACGCCTGTCTGCCATTGGCCGAGACGCCTGTCTGCCATTGGCCGAGACGCCTGTCGGCCATTGGCCGAGACGCCTGTCTGCCATTGGCCGAGACGCCTGTCAATCAAAGCAAACGCACTTCTAAACTTCCTCTGGAACTCGACTATTTAAGGACCTTTATTCTGAAAACCACAGGAAGCTGAATGCTGTACGTGTCGTGTAAAAACTGAAGTTTTGACTTCAGTCGTCTTCACTGCAGGTGATCACCATGACAACCCGCCCGCTGCCATGACAACGGGCGCCACCCAGTCACCCGACCAATCAGAAGTCGGCCCCGCCCCCGGGCTGTTGGAACTGGTCCGGGATCAGCAGCCGGAGGAGCTCTGGAGGAAGGAGGTCCTGGATCTGCTGACACAGCTGGTCCTGGTCCAGAAGGAGGTCACCAAGGGCCAGGGCCAGGTGGTCCAACTGCTCGGCACGCTGGGAACTCAGGTGGGTTTACTTTAGTGTAGTTTAAATAAGCTTTAGTTTAGTTTAGTGTAACTTCAGGTAGGATTTAGTTCAGTTTATCTCAGGTTAGTTTGGTTTAGACTCAGGTGGTCCAGCTGCTCGGCGTGCTGAGAGCTCAGGTCAAACATCAAGTGGGATAATTTTAGCGGCGTCCCATTTCAGACTCGGTCTGGACTTGAAATGTACCATAACCGGTCCACCGTTCCACGGTTCCACCGGTCCGCCGGTCCGCCGGTTCACCGTTCCGACCCGAGCTGAGGTAAAGAAACGTCTGAACGGGTCCACAGACTGACACCAGATCACATGCTCGTTATAGCATCATCTCCAGGTCATATGACCTCTGGTCTGCCCCAGTTTAACCAGTTTAACCAGTTTAACCAGTGTGACCCAGTTTAACCAGTGGGACCAGTGGGACCCAGTTTAACCAGTTTGACCAGTGTGACCCAGTTTAACCAGTGTGACCCAGTCTAACCAGTCTGACCCAGTTTAACCAGTGTGACCCAGTCTAACCAGTCTGACCCAGTTTAACCAGTATGACCAATGTGACCAGTGTGACCCAGTCTAACCAGTGTGACCCAGTCTAACCAGTCTGACCCAGTTTAACCAGTGTGACCCAGTTTAACCAGTCTGACCCAGTCTAACCAGTGTGACCCAGTCTAACCAGTGTGACCCAGTTTAACCAGTGTGACCCAGTCTAACCAGTGTGACCCAGTCTAACCAGTGTGACCCAGTTTAACCAGTGTGAACCAGTGTGACCAGTGTGACCAGCGTTGTGACGTTGTGTCCTCAGGGTTCCCAGCAGATCCAGGACCTGCAGAACGTGGCTCGGCACCAGAGTCTGCTGGTAGAGAACCATCAGGCGTTACTGCTGCAGACGTCCCGCATCGCCACCCATCTGCAGGAAGTCATCAAGAAACCTGCCGCTGAGTGAGCCAATGAGATGCTCCGATTCTCCACAGGCAGCCAATGAGATGCTCCGATTCTCCACAGGCAGCCAATGAGATGCTCCGATTGCACTGACAGTGGAATATGTTCTAAACCGGCCAATCAGGTCAATCTGTTCTTAATCAGCTGGCCAATCATTTACATTAGTTTCTAACCAGTTGACCACTAACCTGTTAATCAATGAGAATCATCTCCAGTGTGCTGATCATCAAACTAATTGATTAGATAAAAACTGTTTCATGAAATCAACGATAGAAGTTTTGTCTTTACGATCATGTTGATTTATTGTATTTCCTCTCGTCTCATTTTAATAAAGTCATGTTGAATCATCCAGATGTTTGTGATGTGTTCCAGATGTTTCTGTGTCTGTGTTCTATAGAAGTTATTTTAAAGAGAAACGTTCTCTCTCTCAACTCATCAAATACTGCTGCTTGATCACAGCCGTCGGCATCACACACACCGGGGACGGGTTACCCCTCTGGAGTTACTGTAGGACACACCGGGGACGGGTTACCCCTCTGGAGTTACTGTAGGACACACCGGGGACGGAGTACCCCTCTGGAGTTACTGTAGGACAGACCGGGGACGGAGTACCCCTCTGGAGTTACTGTAGGACACACCGGGGACGGAGTACCCCTCTGGAGTTACTGTAGGACACACCGGGGACGGGTTACCCCTCTGGAGTTACTGTAGGACAGACCGGGGACGGAGTACCCCTCTGGAGTTACTGTAGGACACACCGGGGACGGAGTACCCCTCTGGAGTTACTGTAGGACAGACCGGGGACGGAGTACCCCTCTGGAGTTACTGTAGGACACAACGGGGACGGAGTACCCCTCTGGAGTTACTGTAGGACACACCGGGGACGGAGTACCCCTCTGGAGTTACTGTAGGACACAACGGGGACGGAGTACCCCTCTGGAGTTACTGTAGGACACACCGGGGACGGGTTACCCCTCTGGAGTTACTGTAGGACAGACCGGGGACGGAGTACCCCTCTGGAGTTACTGTAGGACACAACGGGGACGGAGTACCCCTCTGGAGTTACTGTAGGACACACCGGGGACGGGTTACCCCTCTGGAGTTACTGTAGGACACACCGGGGACGGGTTACCCCTCTGGAGTTACTGTAGGACACACCGGGGACGGAGTACCCCTCTGGAGTTACTGTAGGACACACCGGGGACGGAGTACCCCTCTGGAGTTACTGTAGGACACACCGGGGACGGAGTACCCCTCTGGAGTTACTGTAGGACACACCGGGGACGGGTTACCCCTCTGGAGTTACTGTAGGACACACCGGGGACGGAGTACCCCTCTGGAGTTACTGTAGGACACAACGGGGACGGAGTACCCCTCTGGAGTTACTGTAGGACACACCGGGGACGGGTTACCCCTCTGGAGTTACTGTAGGACAGACCGGGGACGGAGTACCCCTCTGGAGTTACTGTAGGACACAACGGGGACGGAGTACCCCTCTGGAGTTACTGTAGGACACACCGGGGACGGGTTACCCCTCTGGAGTTACTGTAGGACACACCGGGGACGGGTTACCCCTCTGGAGTTACTGTAGGACAGACCGGGGACGGAGTACCCCTCTGGAGTTACTGTAGGACACACCGGGGACGGAGTACCCCTCTGGAGTTACTGTAGGACACACCGGGGACGGAGTACCCCTCTGGAGTTACTGTAGGACACACCGGGGACGGAGTACCCCTCTGGAGTTACTGTAGGACACACCGGGGACGGAGTACCCCTCTGGAGTTACTGTAGGACAGACCGGGGACGGAGTACCCCTCTGGAGTTACTGTAGGACACACCGGGGACGGAGTACCCCTCTGGAGTTACTGTAGGACAGACCGGGGACGGAGTACCCCTCTGGAGTTACTGTAGGACACACCGGGGACGGAGTACCCCTCTGGAGTTACTGTAGGACAGACCGGGGACGGAGTACCCCTCTGGAGTTACTGTAGGACACACCGGGGACGGAGTACCCCTCTGGAGTTACTGTAGGACACACCGGGGACGGAGTACCCCTCTGGAGTTACTGTAGGACACAACGGGGACGGAGTACCCCTCTGGAGTTACTGTAGGACACACCGGGGACGGGTTACCCCTCTGGAGTTACTGTAGGACACACCGGGGACGGAGTACCCCTCTGGAGTTACTGTAGGACAGACCGGGGACGGAGTACCCCTCTGGAGTTACTGTAGGACAGACCGGGGACAGCGTGTCAATATACACTCGTTACATAGTGTCCTTTCAAAATAAACTTCTGTTTTCACAGGAAGTTAGGTTTAGGAACGGTCGTGGTTGATGTTAACTTCACTGACTGGTGACCCAACAACTCACGGGAATAATGATACTAACGACTCATGTGACTAACGAATCACATGATTCACGGGACTAATGATACTAACGACTCACATGATTCACGGGACTAATGACACTAACGACTCACATGATTCACGGGACTAATGACACTAACGACTCAGGTGACTAACGACTCACATGATTCACGGTACTAATGATACTAACGACTCACATGATTCACGGGACTAATGACACTAACGACTCAGGTGACTAACGACTCACATGATTCACGGGACTAATGACACTAACGACTCACGTGATTCCCGGGACTAATGATACTAACGACTCAGGTGACTAATGACTCACATGATTCATGGGACTAATGATACTAACGACTCACGTGATTCCCGGGACTAATGATACTAACGACATATTGAGTAGTTGAACTGATTCACTGTTGGTTTGTTTCTGATCCTTCAGATCCTCCTGATCCTCCTGATCCTCCGTTGATCCGTCTGAACTCCGACTTCCTGCCGAACCGAACCGAGGTGGTTCTGGAGGCCGGCTCCGGCTTCAACCTCAGCTGTCATGGTGACCTTTCGGTCCGCTGGTCCACCACGGCGTTCAATCTGTTGTACAAGGGCCAACAGCTGGACCCGTTGGTGGTAAAGAAGTCGGACCCCAGACACACCGGGACGTACCGCTGTGGGTACACCAACCGGAGCCTGGAACACCTGGACACCTGGATACACCTGTATGTCACAGGTAAGACTAGCTGAGGCTACCCGCCCTGCCAGAGTAGCAGAGATCTGGAACCCGAACGTCCCCCTCTGGGCCTGCAGACTGTCATAGACTTGTTCAGGACTCACCTGCTGCTGACAATAGATACTCATCACCTCCATTTCCCATAATGCCCCTCTCTCAGATCCAGCTGTCCCCTCCAGCGTGTTCGTCACGTCGTATCGTGGATCCTACGATCTCAAGGAGGGTCAGGACTTCCTGTTCAAGTGTCTGCTCACCGACCCGTCCGTCACTAACCTCACCCTCCAATCAGAGGACAGCACCGGGAGCCTGCCCCAGGGGATGACCGTGACCTTTGACCCCCGGAGAGGAGCCCTGATCCGAGACCTGCAGCCGTCCTTTAACGGACGCTACGTTTGTTCAGGCTGGAAGGACGGAAGACAGTTCAGGTCCAAAGCTGTCTCCCTGCTGGTGGACCGCAGTAAGACCTGTCTGCCTGTCTGTCTCTCTGTCTGCCTGTCTGTCTGTCTGTCTGCCTGTCTGTCTCTCTGTCTGTCCGTCTGTCCGTCTGTCTGTCCGTCTGTCCGTCTGTCTGTCCGTCTGTCCGTCTGTCTGTCTGTCCGTCTGTCCGTCCGTCTGTCCGTCTGTCCGTCTGTCCGTCCGTCCGTCCGTCTGTCCGTCCGTCTGTCCGTCTGTCCGTCTGTCCGTCCGTCTGTCCGTCCGTCCGTCCGTCCGTCCGTCCGTCTGTCCGTCTGTCCGTCCGTCCGTCCGTCCGTCCGTCTGTCCGTCTGTCCGTCTGTCTGTCTGTCTGTCCGTCTGTCCGTCTGTCTGTCCGTCTGTCCGTCTGTCCGTCTGTCTGTCTACCTGTCTGTCTGTCTGTCCGTCTCTCTGTCTGTCCGTCTGTCTGTCTGTCTACCTGTCTGTCTCTCTACCTGTCTCCCCGGTGACCTGTCTGTCTCTCTACCTGTCTCCCCGGTGACCTGTCTGTCTCTCTACCTGTCTGTCTGCAGGGCTCCGTCCCCCCCGCCTGGCTGTCAGTGAGGACGAGGTGGTCCGTCTGGAAGGAGAGACCTTTGAGGTCACCTGTCTGACCAGTAACCCCTCCCATCGGTACATGGTCACCTGGACACACCCACACCTAAAGGTCAGAGGTCACCTGCGTGTGCTTCCTCGTGACTCACTTCCTGTTAGGATACTCATTGTTTGTCTGTTTGGTTCCAGACTCTGAACGTCATCAACCGCCAAGAATACAGGAGCTCCCGTCTGCACATAGACAGGACTCTGACCGTCTCTAATGTCAGCCGGACTCACGGAGGGACCTACACCTGTACCGCCATCAACGAGGACGGAGGAGTCGCCACGGCAACCACACACCTCACCGTTCTGGGTAAGAGCAGCTGCTGGAAACAAGAGATGGGAACTGTGGGCAGACTGACTGTACACTAATATCTACTGTCTCTCCTCTTCCTCTTCCTCCTCTTCCTCGTCTTCCTCACCAGACGGGCCCTACCTGAGGATCTACCTGCAGCTAGCTAACGCTAACACCAAGCCCATCAAGGTCTTTGAGGACCCGGCTGCTAATGTTAGCAGCGTGGGGATGGAGGTGCAAGGAGAGCTAGAAGCTAACGTTAGCAGCGGTTCCCTAAAGGTGTACGGGGAACTGATCGTTAACGTTAGCACCGTCAGAAAGGACGGGGACGGGGACGGGGACGGCGGCGCTGACGTCAGCGGCAGCACTACCGTGGAGGTGTACGAAGGTCGAGATGTGATGCTGACGTTTGTGACGGAGGCTTATCCTCCAATCAGGAACCAGCACTGGACGACGACAGCACAGGTCCACAACGACAACAACGTTATGGTGTACCAGGAGAGCTACGCTGCTAACGGCTACAGGTTAGCATGCTAACAACTACAGGCTAGCACTGTCAGATCTCTACTGCCGGTCAGACAGAGACCTGCTACACCAACAATACCACCTTAACAAGCTGCTACACCAACAGTACCACCTTAACAAGCTGCTACACCAACAGTACCACCTTAACAAGCTGCTACACCAACAGTACCACCTTAACAAGCTGTTGGTACTGCAGCTTTTTAAGGTGGTATTGTTAGTGTAGCAGCTTGTTAAGGTGGTATGGTTGGTGTAGCAGCTTGTTAAGGTCAACTCATCAAATACTGCCGCTTGATCAGCGCCCGTCGGCATCACACACAACGATGGACGGGGTACCCACTCTACATTTTTCAGACATTTTCGGGACATATTTCAGAATTTATTTGGACGTTTTTCTGACTTTCTTTTAGACATTTTTCGAATTTTCTTTTCGGACATTCTTCTGATGTTTTTCAGATATGTTTCGGACATTTTTCCGACATCTTTCAGACTTTTTTTCAGACAATTTTTGCACATTTGTCAGATATTTTCGGGACATATTTCAGAATTTTTTGATTTTTTTCTGACATTTCTTCGGATATTTTTCAAACTTTTTTTTGGACATTCTTCTGATGTTTTTCAGACTTTTTCGGACATTTGTCAGACAAGTTTTTTTAGACTTTTTTTCAATATTTTTCTGACATTTTTGGGACATATTTCAGAATTTATTTGGACTTTTTTCGGATATTTTTAAAACTTTTTTTTCGGACATTCTTCTGATGTTTTCCAGATATTTTTTTGTCTTTTTCAGACGTCAAAGGACCCCTTTGTTAAGGTGGTATTGTTGATATGGAGGTGGTGTGTTTAGGTGGTATTGTTGATATGGAGATGGTGTGTTAAGGTGGTATTGTGGACATGGAGGTGGTGTGTTAAGGTGGTATTGTTGACATGGAGGTGGTGTGTTAAGGTGGTATTGTTGATATGGAGGTGGTGTGTTAAGGTGGTATTGTTGACATGGAGGTGGTGTGTTAAGGTGGTATTGTTGACATGGAGGTGGTGTGTTAAGGTGGTATTGTTGATATGGAGGTGGTGTGTTAAGGTGGTATTGTTCATGTTGCAGGTCTGAGGCGATCTTGCAGCTGCGGCGGGTTCGTCAGGAGGATCGAGGTCGATACTCGTTCCACTTTGATAACTCGTTCTTCAACGGCTCGCAGAACATCGACCTCCGAGTCTATCGTAAGACACTTCTCCTCCTCATCTTCTTCCTCTTCTTCTTCTTCTTCTTTTTCTTCTTCTTCTTCCTCTTCTTCTTCTTCCTCTTCTTCTTCTTCTTTTTCCTCTTCTTCTTCCTCTTCTTCTTCTTATTTTTCTAGGAAGAGGAAGTGAGGAGTCACCTGACCCTCCCTGTGTCCTCTGGTGATGATGTCACTGTGGAGTGTATCTCCTACAGCCAGATGGGAGTGTCTCAGGAAGTCTTTCATCCTCGTAGGTATCCCGGTGCGAAGGTGTCGACCTCCTATCAGTTAAATCAGAGTCTCTCTAGTGGTACGAGGAGGAATCTGTGTCTATCGATTCCTCTTATTGATGCTTTCCCACAGTTACGCTGCTCAATGATGCAGACGCACGCTGCATGATGTTTCAGTTTGAAAAAGCTCTCAACAGCGTGATGCTACTAAACCTGAGGGGGTGCATCCTGTTTCTACCTGATAAAGAGACACTGAGAACAACAGACCTGTTCACATCAGCAGGAGGAGAGTTAGTAACGTCAGCTGTTAGCAGCCGTTAACAGCTCAGTCCTGATGGATAAATAACGGAGATACCAACGTTAACGGAGGTGCCATTGAGTTATTGTTATGAGACGTTCAAAGTCGGCTCAGGGAAATGACTATTAGGTGAAGGTAAATTACAACGTTATCATGATGTGTTGAATTGTAATCTGGTAAAATGTAGTTTTTGGTGAGAAACTTGAATAAATCCAGATGTTAGGAGATGTTTTAACATCAATATATAATAGATATTAGAGAGGGAATTATGACCTGTTGAACTTCCTAACACTAGCTCTAAGCAGAAAACATTTGAGAACCACTGAGTTAAATCAACAAATGTGTTTGTCTGCAGGAAACCAGCAGAGTGTCTTGACGCCGGCTCTGATTGGATCTCTGAGTGTTTCCGCCGTCCTCCTCCTGCTCTTATTGGTCGTCTTCTACCAGTGGAGACAGGTATCTGTTCTTATATTGATATTAAAGGGGTCATACATAACAGTTTATATCATGGACCAATGGAACCGAACCAGAGGTTGAGCTAGATGAAGGTAACCCCGGGTGTGATGGAGATAGCCTCGGCTCTCCAGCGCCGATCTGCCGCTGATCTCAGACTTTTGTCTTCTCTCAGAAACCCAGATACGAGATCCGCTGGAAGATCATCGAGAGCACCGACGGGAACAACTACACTTCGTTGACCCCACCCAGCTGCCGTACAACCACGAGTGGGAGTTTCCTCGAGACAAACTGCGCCTCGGTACGAGACGGCGTTCTACACAAGACGTCACCGTGTTAAATGTTTTAACTTTAAAAAACTCATCATCACAGAGCTGGTATTATCAATTATAATGATCAATAACATGATCCATATTCAACCGCAGAAAATTATATTATATTATATTACTATATTTATATTATATTATATTATATTATATTATTATATTAATTATACTATATTAAATTAATATTATACTATATTACTATATATTATATTATATTATTTAAATTATATTATATTATATATATTATATTATATTATAATTATACTATTAAATTATATTATATTATATTACTATATATTATATTATATTACATTATATTACTATATATTATATTAAATTATATTATATTATATTATATTATATTATACTACTATATTATAGAATATTAATTACATTACTATTATATTATATTATATTACTATATATTATTATATTATATTATATTCAATTATATTATATTATATTCAATTATACTATATTAAATTATATTCTATTATATTACTATATATTATATTATATATTATATTACTATATATTATATTATATTATATTAAATTATATTAAATTATATTATATTATATTATATTATATAAATTATATTATATTATATTACATTATATTATATTAATTATACTATATTAAATTATATTATATTATTTTACTATATATTATATTATATTATTATTTACT
>CM025834.1:0-21701 GCA_014673565.1 Sebastes schlegelii | reverse complement strand
CTCTGTCAGACTCCAGCTGGACCTCCTCTTCATCATCTTCATCATCTTCATCATCCTCATCATCCTCCTCCACCTGCTGACCATCACCTGCTCCTCTTCATCATCACGTTATGAAACGTTCAATAAAACTCAGTCCATCCCTCCATCATCCCTCCATCATCCCCCTATTCATCCATCCCTCCATCATCCCTCCATCATCCCTCTATTCATCCATCCCTCCATCATCCCTCTATTCATCCATCCCTCCATCATCCCTCCATCATCCCTCTATTCATCCATCCCTCCATCATCCCTCTATTCATCCATCCCTCCATCATCCCTCTATTCATCCATCCCTCCATCATCCCTCCATCATCCCTCTATTCATCCATCCCTCCATCATCCCTCCATCATCCCTCCATCATCCCCCTATTCATCCATCCATCATCCCTCCATCCATCCCTTCTCCTCCTCCTCCTCCTCCTCCTCCTCCTCCTCCTCCCCGTCCATCCATCAGCGGTGAGTCTCCCACCGGCTGTACGAGCGGCTGCTCGCCTCTATAACTGCGTCCAGCTGGAGCGGAGGAGGAGGAGGAGGAGGAGGAGGAGGAAGAGGAGGAGGAGGAAGAGGAGGACAAACTGCCCCCGAGAGGACACATAATAAATAAGTTTCAGATTCTCTGAGTTTAAACTATAAATAAAGTGAAGTGGTTTAATCAGAAGCCTGTATCTCCTTATGTGGAGCTGGTAACGTGTCAGAGTGTGTTATTGATGGAGGAAACGGTCCAACGTCTCTGATGATGAGACCGAACCATGAAATACAACCTACTAAAGAAAAGAAACAGTATAGAGCTGGTAGTTTCTGAGGATCCTCAGAGGAGGAACGCTGAGGATAAATTAATTAAAGTCAGAGTAGTAATGTGAGGAATGTCCAGCGGAGGCCTAACGGGACGTTTTTAGCCCGTCAGTTAATAATTCAGGGTCACGGCGTGGACCGAGACGTCTGCTGACATTTTAATGTTCATTCCACGAGGTCTCACTCTGCTGTTTTTAGAGCAGCTCAACAACAGACTCAATAATACGGCGAGGGGGAGATAAATCACTCTGTCGACCCGTCTATGGGAACCGGCCCGGGCTGCAGGAGGTCAAAGGTCACCGCAGGAAGTCCCATCAGGAGATTCACCTCCTGTGAGACGCTTTCACAAGAGGTCAAAGGTCACCGCAGGAAGTCCCGTCAGGAGATTCACCTCCTGTCAGACGCTTTCACACTTTGTTCTGACATTATTTTCAACATTTTTCAAACTCTTTTTTTAGACTTTTTTCAAACACTTTCTAATAATAATAATAATAATAATAATAACAATAATAATAATAATAACACATGACAAACATCAGAGGAACTGTCTCCGCCCACCTGAGGACATCTGCACTCTGATTGGCTGTCACTCTTCCCACATAACATCACATCAACAAGAGATTATTGACAGCGTGGAGCACATTCTACCTCATCTGTTAATAGATCACATTCACATTCTACCTCATCTGTTAATAGATCAACGGTGTCGTTTTCCTGCAACCAACAACAGGATGAATTTAATTTACCTGCACTGACCTCCTCTGATGTTACTGTCTTTGTTATAGTTAACAATCACAGTATTACTCTGATGTTACTGTCTTTGTTATAGTTAACAATCACAGTATTACTACTGACTGATGTTTTATATTCCTCCTCTAAATCTGAAACAGTACCAGCTGTGATATCAGGATGAATGAATGTCAGACAGAAAAAAAAACAGAGAGTATAGAGTTGGTAGTTTCTGAGGATCCTCAGAGGAGGAACGCTGAGGATAAAGACAGACAGACAGACAGACAGCCTGTCTCTCTCTCTCTCTCTGTATCTTCTGTCTCTTTTCTTTTTTCTGTCCAGTTATAACTTTCTCTCATGAACCTGTTGGACCATAAAAAGACTCAGAGACTCTCAGAGACTCAGAGAATCAGAGAGAACCAGAGACACTCAGAGAACCAGAGAGAACCAGAGAACTGCTGCAGCTTCAACCCGAGGAGGAGCTCCACCGGCCGGCAGGAGGCTGTCTGACCGCCCGAAGACACGAACCAACCCGAACTCACCCGAACAGACCCGAACCTCCACCTGCTGCTCCGCGCGCCTCCCGCGCAAACCAGAGTCCGGCTCGGGCGCTGCTCCTCTCAGAGCAGAGACGTTTAAACCTCCACCCGGAGCGGCTCTGTTTACCGGGCTTTACCGGGCTTTACCGGAAAATACTCGGTTCATTTCACCGCTCCGGAGCCGCGGGGGACCGGTGACCCGCTACTGAGAAACACCGGAGAGGAGCGGCTGTTTCTGGGCTTTAATCAGGTAAAGTCCCGGTTGCGTTTTCACTTAAATTCCAACAGAACTCGTGAAGAAGCTGTGTTTAGTACTCTGGACCCCTTCAGACCCCTTCAGACCCCTTCAACCTGCTTCAGACCCCTTCAACCCGCTTCAGTCTGCTTCAACCCACTTCAGTCTGCTTCAACCCACTTCAGTCTGCTTCAACCTGCTTCAGAACCCTTCAACCCGCTTCAACCCACTTCAGAACCCTTCAACCTGCTTCAACCTGCTTCAGAACCCTTCAACCCGCTTCAACCCGCTTCAGAACCCTTCAACCCGCTTCAACCTGCTTCAGAACCCTTCAACCCGCTTCAACCCGCTTCAGAACCCTTCAACCCGCTTCAGAACCCTTCAACTCGCTTCAGAACCCTTCAACCCCCTTCAATCACTTCAGACCACTTCAACCCGCTTCAGACCCCTTCAACCCGCTTCAGACCCCTTTAACCAGCTTCAGAACCCTTCAACCCCCTTCAATCGCTTCAGACCCCTTTAACCTGCTTCAGACCCCTTCAACCCGCTTCAACCCCCTTCAATCGCTTCAGACCCCTTTAACCTGCTTCAGACCCCTTCAACCCGCTTCAGACCCCTTTAACCTGCTTCAGACCCCTTCAACCCGCTTCAACCCCTTCAATCGCTTCAGACCCCTTTAACCTGCTTCAGACCCCTTTAACCCGCTTCAGACCCCTTTAACCTGCTTCAGACCCCTTCAACCCGCTTCAGACCCCTTTAACCTGCTTCAGACCCCTTCAACCCGCTTCAACCCCCTTCAATCGCTTCAGACCCCTTCAACCCGCTTCAGACCCCTTTAACCTGCTTCAGAACCCTACAACCTGCTTCAACACACTTCAGACCCACTTCAGACCCCTTCAGACCCGCTTCAGACCCCCTCTAGACTCAGAGGCACCATGAGTGTGTGGTCTAACGGCTCCTCGGTGGATCTCCTCGCCGGGACTGAGTCGCCTCCGCCGGGCTCTAACTCGTCGTCTAACCGCTCCGCCGGCTCTCTGCTCCAGCATGACGCCGCCCCGCTGGACCTGCGACGGGCTGTGCCGGTGGGCATAGTGCTGGCCTCCTTCATCCTGTTCGCCATCGTGGGGAACATCCTGGTCATCCTGGCGGTGGTTTGTAACCGACACCTGCGCAGCCCGACCAACTACTTCATCATCAACCTGGCTATAGCAGACCTGCTGCTGGGCACCACCGTGCTGCCGGTGTCCGCCACGCTGGAGGTCAGTACATCTAGTAATAATAATAATAATAATAATAATAATAATAAGATTAATAATAGTAATAATAATAATTATAATAAACATAATCATCATAATAATTATTGTTATAATAATAATAATAATAATAATATTAATAATGTGTTATGCTACATCTAGTAATAACAATAATAATAATAATAATAATAATAATAATAATGATGTATTATTCTACATCTAGCACTAATAATAATAATAATGTATTCTACATCTAGCAATAATAATAATAATAATAATATTAATAATGTGTTATGCTACATCTAGTAATAACAATTATAATAATAATAATAATAATAATAATAATTATGTATTATTCTACATCCATCACTAATAATAATAATAATAATAATGTATTCTACATTTAGCACTAATAATAATAATAATGTATTATTCTACATCTATCACTAATAATAATAATAATGTATTATTCTACATCTAGCACTAATAATAATAACAATAATAATAATAATGTATTATTCTACATCTAGCACTAATAATAATAACAATAATAATAATAATGTATTATTCTACATCTAGCACTAATAATAATAACAATAATAATAATAATGTATTATTCTACATGTTTACTTTATTTAAACTTATTCTCTTCTACTGGCTATTTCTTTAGTTTAACTATTTTATTGTTTAGTATATTTAGTTTTTTCTGTAATTAGTATTTTGTTCATGATTTGGGTAAAACTGTGGTTATATAGGCAGGAAGGACCAGCATGCACCTGGGTGGGCTGATGGCTTTAACCAGAACCAGAACCAGAACCAGAGAGGAGAGGAGAGACGTCCATAAACAATCAGAAACACTGACAAGAATAATAATAATAAAAATAATAATAATGATAATAATAATAATAATAATGATAATTTTATTTATATAGCACCTTTCAAAACAAGACAACAAAGTGCTTTCGACTTTTTTCTTGTTAAATTATGACTTTATTCTCATAATATTAAAACTCTTATTTTCTTGTTAAATTACGATTTTATTCTCGTAATATTATGACTTTTTTTTCTCGTTAAGTTATGACTTTATTCTCGTAATATTACTACTTTTTTTCTTGTTAAATTATTACTTTATTCTTGTAATATTACAACTTTTTATTCTCGTAAAGTTAAGACTTTATTCTTGTAATATTCAGATTTTTTTTCTCGTAATATTACGACTTTTTTTTCTTGTTAAATTATGTCTTTATTTTTATAATATTACAACTATTTTTCATAAAGTTATGTGTTTATTTTTATAATATTACAACTATTTTTCATAAAGTTATGTGTTTATTTTTATAATATTACAACTATTTTTCATAAAGTTATGTGTTTATTTTTGTAATATTACAACTTTTTTTCTCGTTAAGTTCTGACTTTATTCTCATAACATTAAAATTTTTTGTTCTGGTAATATTCTGACTTTATTGTGTAAATCTCAGATGTTGTTTCCCTCAATGTGGCCCTAATACTCCGTAGTACATTGTCTCTTTGGCCCTCACTGCATTAGACTGATATACTATATACTATATACTTAGACTATAAACTAAACTAATACTTTTATACTTTGAAAATGAGTCATGGCAGAAAAATGTTGATAAGTATATGGAAAATATATAAATAAAATAGGCTGTTATCTGGGTTATAAAATCATTCTGGACTGGTTTATCTCCTCAAACGGGTTTAATTTAATTAGATTTTGGCCGTCTGACAACTTTCTCCATCTAAACAAAGACCTCCTCAAAGCTCTCCTCAAAGAGGTCCTCTAAGACCTCCTCTAAGACCTCCTCAAAGACCTCCTATAAGAGGTCCTCTAAGACCTCCTCAAAGACCTCCTCAAAGACCTCCTTTAAGACCTCCTCTAAGACCTCCTCAAAGACCTCCTCAAAGACCTCCTCTAAGACCTCCTCAAAGACCTCCTATAAGAGGTCCTCTAAGACCTCCTCTAAGACCTCCTCAAAGACCTCCTCTAAGACCTCCTCAAAGACCTCCTATAAGAGGTCCTCTAAGACCTCCTCTAAGACCTCCTCAAAGACCTCCTCTAAGACCTCCTCAAAGACCTCCTATAAGAGGTCCTCTAAGACCTCCTCTAAGACCTCCTCAAAGACCTCCTATAAGAGGTCCTCTAAGACCTCCTCAAAGCTCTCCTCAAAGAGGTCCTCTAAGACCTCCTCTAAGACCTCCTCAAAGACCTCCTATAAGAACTCCTCTAAGACCTCCTCAAAGAGGTCCTCTAAGACCTCCTCAAAGACCTCCTCAAAGACCTCCTCAAAGACCTCCTCAAAGACCTCCTCTAAGACCTCCTATAAGAGGTCCTCTAAGACCTCCTCAAAGACCTCCTCAAAGACCTCCTTTAAGACCTCCTCTAAGACCTCCTCAAAGACCTCCTCAAAGAGGTCCTCTAAGACCTCTTCAAAGACCTCCTCAAAGAACTCCTCTAAGACCTCCTATAAGAGGTCCTCTAAGACCTCCTCAAAGACCTCCTCAAAGACCTCCTTTAAGACCTCCTCTAAGACCTCCTCAATGACCTCCTCAAAGAGGTCCTCTAAGACCTCCTCAAAGACCTCCTCTAAGACCTCCTATAAGAGGTCCTCTAAGACCTCCTCAAAGACCTCCTCAAAGACCTCCTCTAAGACCTCCTATAAGACCTCCTATAAGAGGTCCTCTAAGACCTCCTCAAAAACCTCCTCAAAGACCTCCTTTAAGACCTCCTCTAAGACCTCCTCAAAGACCTCCTCAAAGAGGTCCTCTAAGACCTCTTCAAAGACCTCCTCAAAGAACTCCTCTAAGACCTCCTATAAGAGGTCCTCTAAGACCTCCTCAAAGACCTCCTTTAAGACCTCCTCTAAGACCTCCTCAATGACCTCCTCAAAGAGGTCCTCTAAGACCTCCTCAAAGACCTCCTCTAAGACCTCCTATAAGAGGTCCTCTAAGACCTCCTCAAAGACCTCCTCAAAGACCTCCTCTAAGACCTCCTATAAGAGGTCCTCTAAGACCTCCTCAAAGACCTCCTCAAAGACCTCCTTTAAGACCTCCTCAAAGACCTCCTTTAAGACCTCCTCTAAGACCTCCTCAAAGACCTCCTCAAAGACCTCCTCTAAGACCTCCTATAAGAGGTTCTCTAAGACTTCCTCTAAGACCTCCTCTAAGACCTCCTCAAAGAGGTCCTCTAAGACCTCCTCAAAGACCTCCTCAAAGAACTCCTCAAAGACCTCCTCAGTCAGTCTGGATACTAAAACCACATCTCAACATACCACTTTACCACTTTTATTATATAATGTTCTTAAATATATAAGTATACATATCTGTCGTCACGAACATTTAAACATGAACACGTCAGGCAGGAAGAGGTTCTGGACTCCTGGGTGTTTGAGGTACTTCCTGTCCCTGCAGGTTCTGGACTCCTGGGTGTTTGAGGTACTTCCTGTCCCTGCAGGTTCTGGACTACTGGGTGTTTGAGGTACTTCCTGTCCCTGCAGGTTCTGGACTACTGGGTGTTTGAGGTACTTCCTGTCCCTGCAGGTTCTGGACTCCTGGGTGTTTGAGGTACTTCCTGTCCCTGCAGGTTCTGGACTCCTGGGTGTTTGAGGTACTTCCTGTCCCTGCAGGTTCTGGACTCCTGGGTGTTTGAGGTACTTCCTGTCCCTGCAGGTTCTGGACTACTGGGTGTTTGAGGTACTTCCTGTCCCTGCAGGTTCTGGACTACTGGGTGTTTGAGGTACTTCCTGTCCCTGCAGGTTCTGGACTCCTGGGTGTTTGAGGTACTTCCTGTCCCTGCAGGTTCTGGACTACTGGGTGTTTGAGGTACTTCCTGTCCCTGCAGGTTCTGGACTACTGGGTGTTTGAGGTACTTCCTGTCCCTGCAGGTTCTGGACTACTGGGTGTTTGGTCGAATCTTCTGTGACGTCTGGGCGGCGGTGGACGTCCTGTGCTGCACGGCGTCTATCATGTCTCTGTGCGTCATCTCCATCGACCGCTACATCGGCGTCCGCTACCCGCTGCAGTACCCAACGATCGTCACCGAGAAGCGGGCGCTGTTCGCCATGCTGGGCATCTGGATCCTCGCCACCGTCATCTCCATCGGCCCGCTGCTGGGCTGGAAACAGCCGCCATCGGGGGTATGAGAACTACCCATCATGCATCACTGAGTTAACCTGAGGATCAGGTGTTTTATTAATGTTTCTAACCAGTGACCGTCTGCTGGCGTCCTGCAGGACGACACCGTGTGTGTCATCACCGAGGAACCGTTCTACGCCCTGTTCTCCTCGCTCGGGTCCTTCTACATCCCTCTGGCCGTCATCCTCGCCATGTACTTCCGTGTCTACGTCGTGGCCAAACGCACCACCAAGAACCTGGCGGCGGGTATGATGAAGGAGCGTATGGAAGACTCCAACGAGCTCACCCTGAGAATCCACCGCAGGAGCCAGCAGGCCCAGGAGATAGGCCCCGCCTCCTCGGCCGGACGCAGCTCGCTCACCGTCAAACTGCTCAAGTTCTCCCGAGAGAAGAAGGCCGCCAAGACGCTGGGCGTGGTGGTTGGCATGTTCATCCTCTGCTGGCTGCCCTTCTTCCTGGCTCTGCCCATTGGTACGTTCACTGATATTCATCTGATCAATACTAACCATCAATACTATTAGTATCATCGGTACTACCAGTATCATCAATACTACTAGGATCATCGGTACTACCAGTATCATCAATACTACCAGTATCATCGGTACTACTAGTATCATCAGTACTACTACAGTAGTATCGGTACGTTCACCGTTTCATACAAATATTTTAAATGTACGAAGGACAGAAACTGCCAAAATAAAATCAATCAATAAATCAATAAATAAATAAATGACTCGATAAATAAATAAACATGTCATTAAATGTAGCAAAATGATTACAGTTAATTAATTAAATGTGACATAAATTGATATTTCTATTTGAATTTGCTTTTGTATGGATTTATTTATTTTTGTTTACGCATTTATAATTTAAAAAAAAAAATGAATAAAAAATAAATGAAAAAATAAATACATAAATAAAAATAAATAAATTTGAAAATTAAAAAAAAATATTTATTTAAAAAATGACTACAAAATAAATGAAAAAATAAATTCATGAATAAAAATAAATGCATAAATAAATTAAAAATTATAAAAATAAATATATAAATAAATAAAAGTGGAAACTAAACAGAAGAGTAAATAAATAAGGGAATTAATACAAAGATTAAAAAAAGCAAATTAAAACAATCAATTAATGTCATATTTAATCAATTAATTAATGGCTAAATTATTTTTTAATATTATTTTTGCTACTTTAATGGGATATTTATTTATTTATCGAGTCATTTATTAATTTATTTAAAAAATGAATAAAAAATAAATGCAAAAATAAATTCATAAATAAATAAATTTAGAAATTATAAAATAAATGCATATATATATTATTAATATTATTTTTGCTACTTTAATGGGATATTTATTTATTTATCGAGTCATTTATATATTTATTTTAAAAAATGAATAAAAAATAATGCAAAAAATAAATTCATAAATAAATAAATTGAAAGATTATAACAATAAATGCATATATATATTTATATATTTTTTATATTACATTTGCTACTTTTAATGGGATATTTATTTATTTATCGAGTCATTCATTTATTTATTCATTTATTTTTTATTTTGGCAGGTTCTGTCCTCCATAAGCGTGAAGGTGTACGAGACATGCTACTAGTAGACATGATATAAACAGCTGGAGGTCTGATATGAATACAGGTCAGATATATACAGCAGTATATAATGTCTGGGTACGTGAGAGTGTATATAAGTACTATAGTACAATACTATAGTAAATCATATAGTGATATATCCTGTTTATTCCCTATTTAACAGTCCCTTTAGTGTGACTGATGGTGAGACAGCCTTTAGACACGGCACATTATTTTACTTTTCTTCATAGTTTAAATATTTGTCCTGAGCAGCGATGCCTCAGGTCCCACATCGTCGACCAATCAGCAGCCAGAGTTCCTGGGACTGAAGATCAGAGTTGATGGGAGGAGATCAGGACAGGAAGTGATGGATGAAGTCTCCCTGATCACAACTGAGCCTCAGATCAGTTCAGTTAGTCTACGTCAACACTGAGCGGACTGATCTGAGATCTGCTCCTTTAAAGGGAAGACAACCAGAGACGGTTTCTCCTCTTCACACACTCTGACGGAGGTCCCTGAACGCAGCACATCATGATGATCTCTCACTGCTAACTGTTGACCCTGAACACAACACAAACCAAAACCCCGTCCTCATACCTCAGAACAGAGGAGTTGCTGGTCTACCGCTGCATCCACCGGTTAGATCAGAGGTCAGCAACCTGCGTCTCTTCAGCTCCTCTCCAGTAGCTCTCTGTGGATTATAAAAATGGAAATGAATAACTGTTCTTTGTTTACATTTTCATTTTTATTGATCATTGCTGTAGGTCTATGGTACGACGGAGTATTAGGGCCACATTGAGGAAAAAAATAAATCTGAGATTTAGAGAATAAAGTCATAATACTACGAGAATAAAGTCGTAATATTATAAAGTAGTCATTTTACGTATTATTTTCTTTTTTCTTGTTAAATTATTACTTTATTCTCGGAATATTACGAGCTTTTTCTCGTTAAATTATATTACGAGAATAAAGTTATGACTTTATTCTCGTAATATTATGACTTTTTTCTCGTTAAATTATGATTTTATTCTCTTAATATTCTGACTTTATTATGTAGATCTCAGATGTTGTTTCCCTCAATGTGGTCCTAATACTCCGTAGTCCATTGTCTCTTTGGTCCTCACTGCATTAGACTGATATACTATATACTGAGACTATAAACTGAGTTACCTTCATCACAATGATCACATGATTTACGGCTCCAGACACATTTTTCTGGGTTTTTTGCCTAAAATATTTCTTTAGATAATAAAGGTTGCTGACCCCTGACCCCTGACCCCTGGGACAGTTTTCTGCTTCCTACCAGCAGATGTCTGATATTCTGAGACGTCCTGTCTCCCTGTTATTTGTCCATCAGCAGCTCTCTGATCTTAAAGCTGAGCTTTAGTTTCCCTCCATGTGTTTATCTCCACTCAGACTTCAGTGTAACGTCTCTGTAGTTTTATTGAGTGTTTCAGAGACACAGGGTTGGTCTTTATGCTGAGTCATGATCTGCACGGCGTCCTCAGTAAATCAGCGGCGAGGACTCACTGAACCTCCTGCTCTTGTTTAGGTTATCCTGAGCTGATGTGGAGCTGATGTTGAGTCCTGTAACATGAGGGCAGAGACTGATCCCGGATCAGTGGATGTATTTACATGAAGAACGTGGCAGAAACCCAAAACACTATTAAACTGAACCCAGAATAACTCCTTCCTCTCTCTGACGGGAGAATCACCATACTTGGAGATAGGTGGTTTTTACAGGACAGCGGTGCATCATGGGGCAGGTGTCACATGACCTCAGGTCAGCTTCTTCATATATAGTCAGAGACGGCCGCCTGAGGCGCAGGATGGCCCTACAAGTCCATGTTCAGGGAGAAAAAATAATCCCCACCAGTCTGATTTATCTGAAGAACAGCAAAAACCTGATCCCCCACAATCCTCCAGGATAATCCAGGATCCCCCACAATCCCCTGAAAACCTCCAACATGCCACAGATCACCTGCTTCATCTACGGGTCACCTCCTCTGTGATCCTGACAACACAGGAGAGGAGACAAGGAGGGGACAGAGGAGACAAGGAGGGGAGAGAGGAGACAAGGAGATGAGGAGAGAAGACAAGGAGAGAAGAGAGGAGACTAGGAGATGAGGAGAGGAGACAAGGAGAGAAGAGAGGAAACAAGGAGATGAGGAGAGGAGAGGAGACAAGGAGATGAAGAGAGGCGACAAGGAGGGGAGAGAGGAGACAAGGAGATGAGGAGAGGAGACAAGGAGATGAAGAGAGGCGACAAGGAGGGGAGAGAGGAGACAAGGAGATGAGGAGAGGAGAGGAGACAAGGAGATGAAGAGAGGCGACAAGGAGGGGAGAGAGGAGACAAGGAGATGAGGAGAGGAGACAAGGAGATGAAGAGAGGCGACAAGGAGGGGAGAGAGGAGACAAGGAGATGAGGAGAGGAGAGGAGACAAGGAGATGAAGAGAGGCGACAAGGAGATGAGGAGAGAAGACAAGGAGAGAAGAGAGGAGACTAGGAGATGAGGAGAGGAGACAAGGAGAGAAGAGAGGAAACAAGGAGATGAGGAGAGGAGAGGAGACAAGGAGATGAAGAGAGGCGACAAGGAGGGGAGAGAGGAGACAAGGAGATGAGGAGAGGAGACAAGGAGATGAAGAGAGGCGACAAGGAGGGGAGAGAGGAGACAAGGAGATGAGGAGAGGAGAGGAGACAAGGAGATGAAGAGAGGCGACAAGGAGATGAGGAGAGAAGACAAGGAGAGAAGAGAGGAGACTAGGAGATGAGGAGAGGAGACAAGGAGAGAAGAGAGGAAACAAGGAGATGAGGAGAGGAGAGGAGACAAGGAGATGAAGAGAGGCGACAAGGAGGGGAGAGAGGAGACAAGGAGATGAGGAGAGGAGACAAGGAGATGAAGAGAGGCGACAAGGAGGGGAGAGAGGAGACAAGGAGATGAGGAGAGGAGAGGAGACAAGGAGATGAAGAGAGGCGACAAGGAGGGGAGAGAGGAGACAAGGAGATGAGGAGAGGAGACAAGGAGATGAAGACAGGCGACAAGGAGGGGAGAGAGGAGACAAGGAGATGAGGAGAGGAGAGGAGACAAGGAGATGAAGAGAGGCGACAAGGAGATGAGGAGAGAAGACAAGGAGAGAAGAGAGGAGACTAGGAGATGAGGAGAGGAGACAAGGAGAGAAGAGAGGAAACAAGGAGATGAGGAGAGGAGAGGAGACAAGGAGATGAAGAGAGGCGACAAGGAGGGGAGAGAGGGAGACAAGGAGATGAGGAGAGGAGACAAGGAGATGAAGAGAGGCGACAAGGAGGGGAGAGAGGAGACAAGGAGATGAGGAGAGGAGAGGAGACAAGGAGATGAAGAGAGGCGACAAGGAGGGAGAGAGGAGACAAGGAGATGAGGAGAGGAGACAAGGAGATGAAGAGAGGCGACAAGGAGGGGAGAGAGGAGACAAGGAGATGAGAGAGGAGAGGAGACAAGGAGATGAAGAGAGGCGACAAGGAGATGAGGAGAGAAGACAAGGAGAGAAGAGAGGAGACTAGGAGATGAGGAGAGGAGACAAGGAGAGAAGAGAGGAAACAAGGAGATGAGGAGAGGAGAGGAGACAAGGAGATGAAGAGAGGCGACAAGGAGGGGAGAGAGGAGACAAGGAGATGAGGAGAGGAGACAAGGAGATGAAGAGAGGCGACAAGGAGGGGAGAGAGGAGACAAGGAGATGAGGAGAGGAGAGGAGACAAGGAGATGAAGAGAGGCGACAAGGAGATGAGGAGAGAAGACAAGGAGAGAAGAGAGGAGACTAGGAGATGAGGAGAGGAGACAAGGAGAGAAGAGAGGAAACAAGGAGATGAGGAGAGGAGAGGAGACAAGGAGATGAAGAGAGGCGACAAGGGGGGAGAGAGGAGACAAGGAGATGAGGAGAGGAGACAAGGAGATGAAGAGAGGCGACAAGGAGGGGAGAGAGGAGGAGAAGAGGAGAGGAGAGGAGACAAGGAGATGAAGAGAGGCGACAAGGAGGGGAGAGAGGAGACAAGGAGATGAGGAGAGGAGACAAGGAGATGAAGAGAGGCGACAAGGAGGGGAGAGAGGAGACAAGGAGATGAGGAGAGGAGAGGAGACAGGAGATGAAGAGAGGCGACAAGGAGATGAGGAGAGAAGACAAGGAGAGAAGAGAGGAGACTAGGAGATGAGGAGAGGAGACAAGGAGAGAAGAGAGGAAACAGAGGAGAGAGGAGAGGAGGAGAGGAGACAAGGAGATGAAGAGAGGCGACAAGGAGGGGAGAGAGGAGACAAGGAGATGAGGAGAGGAGACAAGGAGATGAAGAGAGGCGACAAGGAGGGGAGAGAGGAGACAAGGAGATGAGGAGAGGAGAGGAGACAAGGAGATGAAGAGAGGCGACAAGGAGATGAGGAGAGAAGACAAGGAGAGAAGAGAGGAGACTAGGAGATGAGGAGAGGAGACAAGGAGAGAAGAGAGGAAACAAGGAGATGAGGAGAGGAGAGGAGACAAGGAGATGAAGAGAGGCGACAAGGAGGGGAGAGAGGAGACAAGGAGATGAGGAGAGGAGACAAGGAGATGAAGAGAGGCGACAAGGAGGGGAGAGAGGAGACAAGGAGATGAGGAGAGGAGAGGAGACAAGGAGATGAAGAGAGGCGACAAGGAGATGAGGAGAGAAGACAAGGAGAGAAGAGAGGAGACTAGGAGATGAGAGGAGACAACGAGGGGAGAGAGGAGAGAGGAGAGGAGACAAGCGCTGCATCTCATTTCACCATTTTTAGCCTCCTAGTCTCCTCGTCTCCTCGATCCTCCGGCTGTGACCCAGAAACCGATCTCAGTGCTCCATCTTGAAGGACCTCCCAATTCCTAAAATGCATCTTGAGGAGCGAGGAGGCTTTAACGGTGTTAACTGTAGGAGTGAACAGCAGACGGAGCATGTTGATGGTGATCCAGCAGCAGGAGGACCTGCAGGAGCTCTGCTTCACACACCGTCACTGAAGGAGGCTGACTCTGAGAGGGCTTTATAACACCTGACAACAGACCTCAAGCTACTTTCCTCATTCATTAGAAAGAGTTTTACTTTGATCATCTGTTATTCGTTAACTTTTATCAAGGATCCAGTTAAAGTCAGAGAGAGAAGGAGAGTTTGTCTTTTACACCTTTTACATCATTTAAGTCATCTCCATTCAGTCACATGAGGCTGATAACTCCTGAACGTCGGGTTTGATATGAGTTACATCATTTCACTTTTCCCTGAAACATTCAGCCTAATACAGAACTTCTACTGTCAGAACATCAATAACTACAGACGCTAATAATGAATACATAATATAAAGATATTGATCCAGTAGAGATGGTTCCTGGTCCTCTAAGCAGGACTCAGTCCTCAGTAGAAACACAGACCAGCTGTTATTCATGTGCAGGTGTTTGTTCAACAGGTACCAGACTACAGAGAGGAAACACTGCTGCTCTGATAACTCTGTTTCTTTATTAGTATTAGATCAGTTCAGACACAAACTCCATCTAAAGTCTCAGCTGTTAAAACCCACTGACAGCTGAGGGACTAAGACGAGAGGAGAGGAGTCGAGGAGAGGAGTCGAGCCGCATAAAATCAGAAAAGGGAAAGGCCCAAGGATTTCCAGGTGTAGCAACAACAACAACACTGATGATGTCACTGATCAACACCCTCCAGCCAATCACAATCAAGTGTTTGAAAGCTCCTGATGATGATGTCACTGCCCCCTGGCGGTGAAACATGAGCTGCAGCTGATCTGTGTTTCATTAAGCTGCTCTACATCCAGATATATACTTTATATATTGTGACGTCACAGAGGGGAGATACATTCCCCCCCGCTGGCTGCAGCTGCAGCAAGGACTACAACCCATCATAGCACCCACTCAAAGACTACAGAGCCCAGAGTCAGCAGGGCCGTCAGGACGAAGGCTGCTGCCCAGCTGAACTGAGGGAGCTGATTGCCCCGCTGGGCGAGCGGTGAGGGAGGCGAAAGTTGGAGGTGCACAGAGAGAGAAGCCCGTCTGTTGTTGTGTCACAGAGAAGACCTTGAATGAGAGAATACGTTAGAACACCTGTCTGTTTGGTTTACTGGCTGAGAGGACTGAAGACTGAATACACAGAATCTAAGTCTGTCTTCATCTCCTGCACCCACACCTTTAAAGCTCCAAGAGAAGAGCTATATATGTATATATAACGTTAATCTGTGTGTGTGTGTGTGTTCAGGCTCCTTCAACAGCAGTCTTCGTCCTCCTGAAACGTTCTTCAAAGTGATCTTCTGGTTGGGATACTTCAACAGCTGCCTGAACCCCATCATCTACCCCTGTTACAGCCGGGAGTTCAAACAGGTACTACTACTACTGCTACTACTACTACTACTACTACTACTACTACTACTACTACATCATCTACCCCTGTTACAGCCGGGAGTTCAAACAGGTACTACTACTACTGCTACTACTACTACTACTACTACTACTACTACTACCCCATCATCTACCCCTGTTACAGCCGGGAGTTCAAACAGGTACTACTACTACTACTGCTACTACTACTACTACTACTACTACTACTACTACTACATCATCTACCCCTGTTACAGCCGGGAGTTCAAACAGGTAGTAGTACTAGCTGCTAGTAGCTGAGGAAACAGGTAGTACCAGTTCTGAATATTGGTTATTGATCGTGTTCAGTAGTGATCAGAGGTCTGAACTATGAAGCCAGTTCAGCATCTCCAGCCGTTATCTGGCTTCACTAACTCTAACAAACGAGATCTCACTAAGCGGTCCTCTGAAGCTGGTTATCAACTCAGTGAACCAACCCAGAGTTTCTCTGTCTGGTTATGAGCACGTTCACATGAACGAGGAGGAGTTAGCAGCATCTGACCAATCACAGACATGAACCAGACTACTGACCAATCACAGACATGAACCAGACTACTGACCAATCACAGACATGAACCAGACTACTGACCAATCACAGACATGAACCAGACTACTGACAGACAGACACATTTAACAAAGAGTAAACTATATTAGACACATATGAAGAGGTTAAACTCTTAGTCAGACTAACGGTAACAGCTGAAGCTGCTAAATGCAGGAAGAACAGCTGGAACAAGAAAAAACTCCAGATGTGTGAATGCGTAAATTAACAGACTTATATTAGACGTGGATTCATTTAACAGAACACTTTAAAAAAAAAAGTTTAAAAATATAAATATAAAATATAATTCAAAGCGGTAAACACCCCCAGCATAAAGTCAGCTGTCCTTCCTCATCTGTCAGGTTAAGCTGAGTTGTTTTTAGTCTGATTAGGATTTAAACTTCTTCATATGTGTGATATTATCATACGATCACCACAGAGAGCTCTGATTGGTCAGTAGGAGGTGCTTTCAGATGAGTTGATCTCTGATCTGGAACATAACCTGCTCCGGAGCAGGTTGGCTGTTCAGAGTCAGTTACCATGGTGATCTACCCCGGTAAGAAGTGAACCAGCTTCGTAGTACCGAAAACCCAGAGTTAACCCTGAAGTTACCTCGATAACCACAAATCCTGCTTCGTAGTACAGGCTTCTGGTTCCGGTACCAGACGGGGCTCTGGTTCCGGTACCAGACGGGCTCTGGTTCCGGTACCAGACGGGCTCTGGTTCCGGTACCAGACGGGCTGTGGTTCCGGTACCAGAGCGGCTCTGGTACCGGAACCACAGCCCGGCTCTCACGTTGTTTGTTTGTTTTGTGTGTTTCAGGCGTTCATCCGGATCCTTCGCTGTCGGTGGCGGCGGCGCCGTCAGGGCTGGCAGGCGTACTGTAACTACCGCGGCCATCAGGGCCCAAACACCTCGTCCTTCCTGAACGGCAGCCAGCAGACGCTGTCCTCTGTCGGCGCCAGCCCGCGCTGCGTGGCCTCCAGGCTCCGCCCCCCGCCGGGCCCCTCCAACAGAGACAGAGACGTCCTCCCCGGGCCGGCGTGAAGGTGGCGGCCCACCCCGGTGTCCCCGCTCGCCAAGGATGCCGGGACGCCGCGATGATTGGTCAGCCTCGGGTGGCCACGCCCCCACCCTACCGCTGACAGGAAGTGGTTTTACAAACACGCGCCGGTGTCACCGCTGACATCACGAGACGCTTCGTTTACTCACTCGTACAGGTGTGATGACAGCAGCTTGAACCACCTGATGGTTCTGAGATCACATGACATCGACGTCACCTGACTGCTGAACCACTGAAGAGGATCTGAAATCAGTAAATCATCGTCAACATTCACTGAAACCATCTGACACGTTTCTCTCTGCAAAACGTTTCACAATCAGAGTTCCTCATTTAAATGAATACAAATAATCATGAGAAAACGTTCTAGCTAATTATAGACGTTTTATATATTTACTTATTGTTGTGTTATTGAATGCCGTTTAATTAGTCTCACAAAAACCAGGTGCACAGCATGTGGGAGGGACGGGGACATTTATTTATTGTCATGTAGAAGTAGTATTTTGATGATTAAGAAAGAAACCCTTCTCGCTCGTTAGCGAGCGAGCTAACTCACTTTAAACAGCTACTTCCTGTTAGCTGGCTAGCTAGCTAATGAAAGCTGAACCTAGCTTACTGGCTAATGTTAGCGTAGCATTTATGACCCAGTGACTGAACATCTGTTTAGAGCTTTAATGTCTGAGTGAACATCTGTTTAGAGCTTTAATGTCTGACTGAACATCTGTTTAGAGCTTTAATGTCTGACTGAACATCTGTTTAGAGCTTTAATATCTCTGACTGAACATCTGTTTAGAGCTTTAATGTCTGACTGAACATCTGTTTAGAGCTTTAATATCTCTGAGTGCACATCTGTTTAGAGCTTTAATATCACTGACTGAACATCTGTTTAGAGCTTTAATGTCTGACTGAACATCTGTTTAGAGCTTTAATGTCTCTGACTGAACATCTGTTTAGAGCTTTAATGTCTGACTGAACATCTGTTTAGAGCTTTAATATCTCTGAGTGCACATCTGTTTAGAGCTTTAATATCACTGACTGAACATCTGTTTAGAGCTTTAATGTCTGACTGAACATCTGTTTAGAGCTTTAATGTCTGACTGAACATCTGTTTAGAGCTTTAATGTCTGAGTGAACATCTGTTTAGAGCTTTAATGTCTGACTGAACATCTGTTTAGAGCTTTAATGTCTGACTGAACATCTGTTTAGAGCTTTAATATCTCTGACTGAACATCTGTTTAGAGCTTTAATGTCTGACTGAACATCTGTTTAGAGCTTTAATATCTCTGAGTGCACATCTGTTTAGAGCTTTAATATCACTGACTGAACATCTGTTTAGAGCTTTAATGTCTGACTGAACATCTGTTTAGAGCTTTAATGTCTCTGACTGAACATCTGTTTAGAGCTTTAATGTCTGACTGAACATCTGTTTAGAGCTTTAATGTCTGAGTGAACATCTGTTTAGAGCTTTAATGTCTGAGTGAACATCTGTTTAGAGCTTTAATGTCTCTGACTGAACATCTGTTTAGAGCTTTAATGTCTCTGACTGAACATCTGTTTAGAGCTTTAATGTCTCTGACTGAACATCTGTTTAGAGCTTTAATGTCTGACTGAACATCTGTTTAGAGCTTTAATGTCTGAGTGAACATCTGTTTAGAGCTTTAATGTCTCTGACTGAACATCTGTTTAGAGCTTTAATGTCTGACTGAACATCTGTTTAGAGCTTTAATGTCTCTGACTGAACATCTGTTTAGAGCTTTAATGTCTGAGTGAACATGTGTTTAGAGCTTTAATGTCTCTGACTGAACATCTGTTTAGAGCTTTAATGTCTGAGTGAACATGTGTTTAGAGCTTTAATGTCTCTGACTGAACATCTGTTTAGAGCTTTAATGTCTGAGTGAACATCTGTTTAGAGCTTTAATGTCTGAGTGAACATCTGTTTAGAGCTTTAATGTCTGACTGAACATCTGTTTAGAGCTTTAATGTCTGAGTGAACATGTGTTTAGAGCAGTAAGCCTTGTTGTGTTTCATGCAGTGCAGAAGGTGTTTTCTGACATTAGTACCTGTGATGAAAGACTCAACTTGGCCAGGAAGCACCGTCTGGATGCCACACAGTCATTTCCAAGTCATGGATGCACTTCGGTTTCACTTGAACCCTCCACAGCCCACAACATCTGCATCTGTGTCTCTGCTATCGGAGATGTCTGACCCAGCACACTCAACACACACTGAGCTCTGTCTCCTCATTTCTGGTGCAGGCCACGGAGCCGCTGTCTAAAAGCCCACCAATCTGTCTGCCGGCTGTCTCACCGGTTGTATACAAAACACTGTTACTGTCCATTAAATGCTGTGTTCTCTGAAATATCACTTTGTCATCTCCTTCTTGTTCACAACAGTAACTTTACACTGACTGAAGATCATCTGCATCTGGACTGCCGGGGACAACACTCTCCGTCTCTGGAGGACTGGCTAGTTGTCCGTCTGAGTAGGGCTGGATGTGCAGGAGTAGGAGAGGCACTGAGAGCGTGCTGTGTCTGAGGCAATCTGTGACGCTGTGGTCTCTGGAATAGCATGAGAAGCACAGCGTCACCAACACTGTCTGTGCTGTGACCTCTGCTGTCACAGACAGGACACATGTTGCAGTGGAGGGTTTCAGGAGGACTGGGTCTGTTGACCATGGAGGAGCTAGGAGAACATGTCTATCAGGTGAGACAGTGATGTGGCATCAGGTGTACTAGATTGAGAGGCTGGGTGGGGTTAACACATTGAGGGCTCGGCCTCGCCTCCACAATGGACTGATTATTCACACTATATTCTGGCTGTGACATGCTACGCCGTGGGATCCTGTTTTCTCTTATACTTTCAATTGTGAGCTCTCGCTGGCGGCTCTCCAGCATGTCCTGCACCTCCACCACAGACCATCTCTTCACAGGTTTGCTTGTGAAGAACGTGTTCAGGTGCTCATCACGGCAACGACGGCCGAACTGCATCGCTCCTTCAAGTCCAGGTTCATCGACCCAGCGACTCCTCCGATGTAGACAGTCAACAACATGCTCCGTAGCTTTATTAAGCCGGAGCCAATAGTCAAACGCACTCTCACCAGAGCTGGGCAAAGTGGAGTAAAAGTCCAGTAGTGGAGTTGATGAGGAGACGGCTTCACCAAAGTGCTGTCTGAGAATATGCAGCATGGCGTCTGGGTTATTCTAAAGGTTGTAGAAACTGTTTCTCACCGACACTTTGACTATTTCCTTTGCTTTACCTGCAAGTCTTTCCATTGTTTCCCCAAAACATTGCTTTGTTTGGACATGTCTCCTGCATAGAGAGGCTGTCATGACATCTATCCACTCACACACTGTGCATCAGTCAGTGTGATCTCCTCTAAAGGTCGTCTATGTGTTTAGCACTAATAATAAACTGTATACAGGATGTTCAGGTCTGTAATGTATTCATCAGGCTTTTTATCGATAATAACTATAACTTTCCTTTTCCTAATACAGTAATATGAACTTTATTCACAGTGGATTGAATATATGTGATTTCATCTGTCACATATATTCATGTTGGTGTCTAACCCTTGTACAGTGTTTCTGTAACGTTAATAATCAGACAGACTTCCTCTAACTTTTACCAACAATACTAAAATACACCTGACAGAATGAGAAAGGAACAATAACAATCAATTTCCAGTTAAATCAACACCTTTTATTTTGAGGTCACAGTATAAAGCGGAAGCCTTGTGGTAAATACAGGAACATGACGTAGCTCTTTTCTGATTGGTCGATGATAGATATTTGATCTATTATTATTATTATTATTATTATTATTATTTATTTAATGAATAAATAAAATAAATTAACAAATAAACAATGAATACAAAATAAATAAACAAATAAAAATAAATGTAAATTAAGTGAATAGAAAATGAATGCAAAAATAAATAAATACATTTAGAAAATAATAAAATTACATAAATGAATAAAAGGGAACATTTAACAGAGGAGTAAATAAATAAGTGAATTAATACAAAGATAAATAAATAAAGAAGCACATATAACTGAAATATCAATTTATGTCACATTTTATCAATTAATTAATTAGGTAATTCCGATTTAATCTGTCACATTTTATTTTGAAATGTCTAAATTATTATTATATATATATATACTATTATTATATATAAAATGCTATTGTGTCCAAACCTTGTACTCGTGTTTCTGTAATCGCAATGATCAGAGAGACTTTTTCTTTCCTTTTAACTTTTACCAAACAATACAAAAATATAATTTACTGAATAAGAAAGGAACAATAACAATCTATTTCCGGTTTAATCGTGTTGTTTTATTTTGAAGTCGCAGTATAAAGCGGAAGCCTTGTGGT
>CM025833.1:36245591-36266059 GCA_014673565.1 Sebastes schlegelii | reverse complement strand
TACTTTATAACCGCGGTGGTTATGTCAGAGCAAGCCACTAATGAGCCAATTTGGGATGTTACCTCCGTTAAAGGGACTATTTGTAACTTCAGAAATGTTTCTTAACAGCGACCACCTGTGGCCGTGAAAGAAATCAACGAAAGTCAGCGTCGGGGCTCGCGCTTGCTCGCTCTCAATATACCTGAACGAGCATCACTCAAAACAGTGAGGCGACACACGTCAGCTAAAAGCACAATATCACTCTATATTTCAGCTGCTTGGCAGTAATGTTAGCTGACCAGACGAAGGTCTCTCCATGAACATGATTTAGATCTGGTCCTAGTGTTGGCTTTTCCTGCCTCAGCGCAGTCTGAAGCAGCGGCGCTCTGCAGCTTGACTCCCTGCTCTCTCCTTCTGCAGCCGGAGAGAGCAGAGGAGACACCGGCACCCGGTCGGTAACGAGAAGCCTACGTAAATCTCTGTAGAGCTCCGTCACTTCACAAGACACGGGAAACCTCTGTTGGTCTGGAGGAGCTGCAGCAGTTATTTCTGCTCAAACGTCCCCTGAACATTCACTAGATATTCTCAGAGCTAAACTAACTCTTCTGCAGTGTGGAGTGAGCAGCGTTCACGTCTAGAGGTGGAGCGAGCTGAGCTGTCTGAGTGAAGGCGAGCAGGCAGAGGAGGAGGGGACAGCGGCTACACGCAAACGCGCGTATGCGAGCGCGCATGTGTGACGACCCGCTACATTTATGCGCGTCCAAAGTTACAAATAGTCCCTTTAAGTGTATTTCACCATCTGTTTTTCAGGGCCGTATTTAGTGATTTGGGGGCCCAGACCAAACATCTTCTTGGTTACTCTTCACCCTCTCTAACTGGGAATGTAGGTATTGGCAGTGGTAGAAAAAGTACTCAAAAATGTTTAAAGTAAAAATATTAACTATTAATAGGAAAACTATTAATATTGCACAGCAAAAGTCCTGCATTCAAAGTTTTACTTCAAGTGACGACTGACAGAGAGGCATTAACAGCACAATGTGTTTAAATGTACTTAACGTCTGTTCAAGGTGGAGCTTTCACTTCTCTGATGCCAGTTTAATGAATGATGAATAAAATCTGAATCTGCAGTAACAATTCTCTGTCAGGTAAATGCAGTACTACAATGTTTCCTCTGAAGTAGAAGTACACAGTTAGTACTATACAGTTGAGATATGTTTTAAGTGCTTTGGGGTCTTTTGTAAGATACTTTGGGGTACAATCAGTTAGAATATTAACATAATTCAGTATTCTTCATACAGAAACATCATAATAAATCTATATCTGTTAGAGGGTCAAGTCAGCTCCTGGTGTGTTTTTTCCCGTGAACCAGAGTGTATTTCACTAATGTTTCTGAGTCGACACAACTTGGGTGTGTGACGCAACTATGTGATGGCAGGTGTTTTACTCAGGACCCAAAGAAGCTCAGAGTCGAGTGTGAAGTTTGGATGAGCGGTTCTCGAGAAAGCTGCAAGCAGCAACACCACAGACCAAACATTCAGCCCGTTCTAAAGGACGTGTTTTGAACGGGCGCTGCACTAGTACTTCATCTCTCTGTCTGCATGGTTCTCTTTCTCTCTCTTCTTCTCCAGACTCTGTCAGGCTGGTGAATGGGAAGAGTCTGTGTTCAGGCAGACTGGAGGTGAAGTCCAACCAGTCCAACCAGTCGTGGTCCTCAGTGTGTGAAGATGACTTTGACCTGCAGGATGCTGAGGTGGTCTGTAGGGAGCTTGGCTGTGGGGCTCCTTCAGTCCTCCAGGGGGCGCTCTATGGAGACGTGGAGGCTCCAGTGTGGACCAAAGAGTTCCAGTGTGGAGGCCATGAGTCTGCTCTCCTGGACTGTGACAGCTCAGACTCAGATAGAAACACCTGCTCACCTGGCAAAGCTGTTGGACTCACCTGCTCAGGTAGAAGAGGAGCTGTAGCTTTGATTTGATTTGATTTGAGTTTCTATTTTAATAAATGTGACTTCATCTGTTTTCACCAATTACTCCTGTCTGCTCAGAGCCCCATGATGTCCGGCTGGTGGGAGGATCCAGTCGCTGTGCTGGTGAACTGGAGATGAAACAACGGGGATACTGGAGACCAGTGGATGACCGAATGTCTGGCTGGAATCTAAAGACAGCAGATGAAGTGTGTAGAAAACTGGACTGTGGCACTGCTGTTTCAACAGGGCGAGAGAGGGTGACATTGACAAACGTATATGGCTGATTAGACCAACTTGTCTTCAGTCCAAGTCTGCAGTTAGGGAGTGTATATCGACACACTCTGAAACTTCCCGTTCCAGCCTGGAGATCAACTGTTCAGGTAACAGCAGCAAATCCATCAGCTATAACTGTAATCTCTACAGTCTTTTCACTTATATTTACATTTCACTGATGTTTTTGTCCAAAGCAACGTACAAACAAGGTATCATCCAAGCCACAGCAGATCAAGGAGAAGTCATCAAGAAGAAGTGCTCAGTTTGACTTTCCACCTGACACAAGTGTCACGTTGTTGTAGGAGCATGCAGCAAGGCAGAAGTGCATAAGAAATGAAAAGGCAGCATTGAGTTAGAGATCTTATTCAGCCACCAAGGGAGAACACAGCAGAACAGTCTGGATTGAGGTTGTCTGCCTTGCAGTGCCGGTGGGACTAGTTGTTGTTCACTGGCTGATTGTAGAGAATGAGAAGGTCAAAAACCTGAATAAGAGAGTTCAAGTTGTAATTATCTCTGTCGCTGTCTTTCTTCAGAATCCGTCAGGCTGGTGAATGGGAAGAGTCTGTGTTCAGGCAGACTGGAGGTGAAGTCCAACCAGTCCAGCCAGTCGTGGTCCTCAGTGTGTGAAGATGACTTTGACCTGCAGGATGCTGAGGTGGTCTGTAGGGAGCTTGGCTGTGGGGCTCCTTCAGTCCTCCAGGGGGCGCTCTATGGAGACGTGGAGGCTCCAGTGTGGACCAAAGAGTTCCAGTGTGGAGGCCATGAGTCTGCTCTCCTGGACTGTGACAGCTCAGACTCAGATAGAAACACCTGCTCACCTGGCAAAGCTGCTGGACTCACCTGCTCAGGTAGAAGAGGAGCTGTAGCTTTGATTTTATTAATGTAAATGACTTTATTTATTTTATTAATTATTCTCCTGTCTCTGTTCAGAGCCTGATGATATCAGGTTGTTAGGAGGATCCAGTCGCTGTGATGGTACGCTAGAGATGAAACAACATGGAGAGTGGAGACCAGTGGTTGACTGGTGTTTGAATGGGACCAGAAGGACCAGAAGGTAGCAGCTGCAGCGTGTAATCGACTGGACTGTGGTTCTGCTGTTTCAACAAACATAAACACCAGTTCTTCATTGAAGATTGAGTGGGAGATCCAGCCTTCTTGTGTTCAGTCTCATTTGATGCTACGGGAGTGTTTAAGGATACCTAGTTACAGGAGAAGCTTGAACAGCCTGGAAGTGATCTGCTCAGGTAACCCTGAACAGTGACAGTCACATCCTTAACTTTTTCAATGAGCAGTTGCTCACTAAGTCCTCCATATTAAATATGAATCCAAGAGTCCTCCATTTCCCATGGCTCCTGCTAATAAACAAATCCTGTCATCTTACTGGGCTCAGTTTTCATCACTTTGACAAAACAAATAAAGATGATTCATGTTTCATCTTCCACTGTGTTAACAGATATCCTGGCTCAGCCAAACATCTCCTTCGCTACCTTCATTGACGGGGTTTCTGAGGCCAATCAGCAGGGGATTCAGGTGCTCATGGGCTCCAGCTTCACCATCAGCTGCTCCATCCTGCCACAGTACCCAGGAGGCTCCTTCCAGCTTATTCTGACCACCTCAGCTACATCACAGAACCACACCCTGCCAGCTGTCAATCACTCTGCCCACTTCCTGTTCTCTGCTGCAGAGCCCGCCCAGCGAGGGGAGTACCGCTGTGTTTATCACCTCTATGTTTTCTCCTATAACTTCTCATCTGAGAGCCAGCCGCTCCATCTCACTGTCTCAGGTAACTTCATAGGACAATCTGAGTCAAACAGGGAAATGTGACACTGACAACGCACGCAGGCTTTAAAGTATTATTCATCTGAATCAGATAAAACGTCATGAGGTGCCAACTGTTTACATGCATGAGACAGCAATGTCTTCATGTTTATTGCTGCTGTTCAGAATAATTCATTTAGTTCATTACATTTTATTATGTGTTTATTTGATCACCTGACAATCTGAATCAGCCAGTTTCTACAATTATTTGACTGCATGAAAACACCTTTAGTGTTAATGAGATAAAGAAAAGTCACTTCCATCCAGAAAAGCTGCAGTCTGCAGATTTGTGATTTTTGTTCATGACTATAGAGTGGATCAGTTTACCCAGGACTCTTTAAATACCATGCACACAGTAGAAGACAGAGGATAAGAAGTGCAGCTTTGTGAGGAATTCAACCACTAAAAGTACAGCAGAAAACAAGTTTAATAGCATTAAAGTCCAACTGAAGTTAAATTGCGTTGTCTTCTGCTACATATCTGTTGTGTTAATAACAATCTGTGTTCTCCTCTGGAGAAATATATATGTGATGTTTTTGATCTCATGATGGAGTCCTCTAGTGTTGTATTAACTTGTTGCTCTGCTGGTTGTCCTTCTACGTTGATAGAGAACTTGTTTCCATACAGACAATCAAATAAACCATATTAACTAACGTCATCATTTTATCATAGGAGACGGTAGGAGACATAGCAGACGGTCACACTGAGCCAGACAGCAGCCTGCTACACAACACAAGAGACACAGACTCAGAACAACAACCACATTAGCTTTCCTGCTAAAGTCTGCTTCTGATCCAACTTACAAACATGAACCCACATCTTGTCCTGCACCTTAGCTTGTTGAACGAGCCACCAAACAAACATCCACGGGGGGAAAGTGCTCTGCTAACGCCAGTTTGCAGGCTAGATGACTAATCAGCTGCTCAGCTGCAGCACATTAAACAGCATGTTAACATACCTGCAGATATCTCTTTGCTCACTTTAGATGCTGGTGTGCTCCTTTACTCTTACTGGCTTGTGAGCTACAGCACAAGTTGATGTTTGTCTCTGGTTCTCCTGCCGGAGCTCAGCCTGCCAGCTGCTGTCAATCAAACACTGACACGCCCCTCCAGGTGCTGAGAGGAAGTATGCACAGGGTGTGATCCACACACTGCAAATACTGCAGCAATAAGTCAGAATACAACCACAAAGACAATGAGGACTTGTGATTTGTGGACATGTGTCCTCTCAGCTGAAATTAACAATCACACATTTAAAAAAATACAAGATGTAAAAGCTGAAAATAGTTTGAATGAAGCAACTTTAGCTTCAGAGGAAAGTGCTGCACACATGTTCCTGTATGAACTGATGTAATCATGATTGTGAATCTGTTCCAGCCTCTGTAACAGATCTGATCATCAGACTGGTTGTCCTCCTGGTGCTGATGGTGCTGATGGTGGGGTCCAATGCTGCCGTGTATTGCTACTGCAAGGTACTTTACACATCAATGTTAGGACTGTAGGGATGTAATATCTAACATTCAGTGTCTGGTGTACTTTGGGATCACAGCTTGGTATGTGTTTGGCTACTGCGGGGAAAACAAAAGCTACATGCTACGTATCAAACTCAACACTTCCTACACTATTCTGTGACTTGAAGACATTTTCTGTCATGTCTCTCTAGGCCCCCAGAGGACAGAAACCAAGACGAGAGGACAACATGGAGCTGGATCACCTCGGTGGTGCTGGTGACTTGCTGGGTGAAGAGGCAGGAGCCCAGGGGACAGAGTAGGATCATCCAGATGGACGGCTCAGCTCTCACACAACAGTCACATCAGAGCAGCGTTCTGTAATTGATTCTAAACATGATGCAGTGAGGACAATGGGACATTTTGTTGTATTCTATATAATCTGCTGAGTGAACTGTTGCAGCATCATATAATCTGCAGAGCCAGGCAAAGAAAAAGTGTGTTCCTCATCCTCTATAAGAGTGATGAATACAACAGTTAAGAGACGAGGGCTAGGGTAAAGTGTTAGCATGCCTTATTCAGGATTAACAAGTACTGTCACAGTACATAAAGTGATGTTTTTCATTATTATATTCTTTGCATGATGAAAACAAGATGACGTTCTATCAGTTAAGAAAGCTAATGATAAGTATATTGTTGTTAATGTGTTGAAGGAAGCTCATTACATTAACCATGAGGAATACTTTGATGCTTCTGTCTGTGGTTTCTGTCTTTTGCTTAAAATAACTGTCAGATATAATTTTAATACTACTGAGTTTTCAGAGAAATCTATGAAGAATTTAAGAGCTAAAATAATCGACTTAATATGTAAATAGTTAGGAGTCGATGGCTTTGAAGCCACTAAAACCAAATTACAAACATAATGTGTTGTTAATGTTTCTGAACTGTTAAATAATGAGCTTTTTAAAATGCATCACAATAAATGAAGCTTGCATCGACTGAGTGGAACTAGATGGATTCTTTTCTCTTCGGCCACCTCTTGGTTACTGAAAGTCTGCTGACAAGAAAATCACTCATTGATGGCAGGACGTTGTAATATATAACAATTAAAATATGATGCATTATTATTAATTACTCAACTTTTCAACATTATTTTAGAATTGAAAGCTCCACTTTGAACAGGCCTTGGGTAAAGTTAAGTACATTATAGCGTTATGTCGCGTTATTGCATAGAGCAGATTAATAATCAATCATTAATTGATATCAAAATATGTATCTATAATTAATAACCCCAAATTATTAATCATAAACCCATGAATTGTCATTAAAGGTGAAAGAGAGTGGTGACACTCAGCTTCAAATATCACACACAATTAGTTTTAATATCATACTTTACCCAGGCGTCACCCAGTTTTATAAAAACAGGGAAAGATTCACAATGTGATATTAATCAGTTGAGTCTCTAATCTCAGGGTTGCTATGGAGTTCTTGGGTCTAGTGAACAGTGATGTGAATTGTTTATATACACACACAAAATCAAGGAACCAAGTTCTTTATGAAATGAAATGTTTATTGGACTAACTTCATGACTAAACTACTGACAGAATAACTGAATAAATGATCAAACAAAAGGAAAAAGGAATAGAATGAATAAAGGATGATTGAAGGAATACAGAGAATACAATGATGAACATTCATGGATAGAAACAAATTCAATGTGACCAGGTCAATTCAGTGACTAAAATCCCTCTGATTGGATTTTGACCTTTTCCTATCAACTAGATATAGTTTTGATATTAATGTAGCGTTCAGCAGCAGATAGTTTAAGAAGCACCAGGGAAGATTGAGAAGCAGTTTCATCTTATACATTTAGGCGTGGTCTAATTCAAGTTTAGAATTTACGGATGACTTTCCTAATTCTTCTTGTGTTTAACATTGATTATCCATTTTTATAAACTGACCTTATTTATTAATGGACTATAAATGTGTTTACTAGTCTAGTCATCAAACTCTTTCTCTTCTGTAAATGATTCTATACATCCCCCTGGCTGAGTAGGCTGGAGTGGAAGGAGGTTGTGCTGTTTGGAGTAGAGTGATGTCACATTCTGTCTGGAACACGCCATTATGGATCTTTTGGATCCAACTTGTACGACCCGGATTGAGTCGTTTGTCTCCCTCAATGGCTCTCTTTGGCATCCTCGGATATGGTCGACTGGCATGTTACCTCCATGCAGTTTTCCATCTCCGTCTCTCTCTGTCTGGTGCAGCATCTCTGTCATTTCTTCAGACCCCCCTCTCGTAGCTGGAGGGGTCACTCAGTTCAAAAGGTTCTTGACTTAAAGCCTTTCTTTAAAGTCTCTTTTCTTCACACTGGCTGGTACCAGCAGCACGTCGTGGATACAGTAGGGCTGCCTCAGGCCTCAGAGCATAGCGGCAAGGCCACAGAGTAGCAAAACAGATGGTTTGGCAAGGAAGGCTCTTTAGCCATATTCAGGTAGGCTGGATGACGATCTCAGCCTGGCGTGAGGTGCTCAAGGAAAAGAGACCAGCTCCAAGAGCAGAAGACCACCAAGACTAGCTGATGGCTCCTTCTTCTCATTTGAGAAAGGGGTGCGGCGTTTAGTGCGGCGTCTCCTCCCACCTAACAAAGAATACTGGTTCTTTCAGTTAAACTTCTTTTGCAGGATTAATACTAGTTCATTTGTTTCACTTGAGGAATTCTTCCATATTTGAAATCTGGACTTCATCTGTTACAAATAGACATCAGACACTCAGGATATAAACCACTGAATACAACTCCATCAATTGAGTTAAACGAATTAACCAATTACACAACACAGATGTACCTTGTTACTGAAACATGTAGGTATACAAACACTACACAGACAGGCGCTATACATGTTGATATATAAGTGTGCTCATTACACAGGAAATGAAGGGATAAGATATCAAGCAGTCACACAATGTGGGTGAGAGCAATCGCAAAGGAGGAGGGGTTGTTGTCATGAAGCAGACATGCGGTGTCCATGAGATCAAAGTTACCAACATAACATGAAGCTTGTAAACAGAGTCGACTTATCATGAACTTAATTCTACATGTTCTAAACCAGTGGTTCTCAAACTGTGGTACGCGTACCGGCTCTCTGTAGGGGTACGCTTACCAGCTCTCTTCATCGTCATCATATGAACATGCACAATGAACTCATCGCAAAAGGCTGTCTGAAACGCCATGAATAAGAACAATCCTTATAATGATTAACGTAACTAGGTATTAAACTGGCCGCCGGGCTAAAGCTGCATCATCTCCTCTGCTGCGCTGTCGGAGCTCTCCGCTCACATCAACAGACAGTCAGTCAGTCTGTGAACAGATGATCACAGACAACTACTCCTAAGTTCAATAAAACTTTGCAAGTGTAAAGCCGAGATACGTTATTATTATTACACCTGTTCAACAAGCATGAACATGATGAAACGGTTAAAGGAAAGCCACGTTTCAATCTGCTCAGCCCGCAGTCTCTCATCCACCGCCGCTTTAGACAGGAAGCGGTGATGAGCTGCAGACTACGGAGCCTCTGTGTTATTCATTTATTATCTTCACAAAGTATCACAAGCACTCAGAAATCTGTCCTCTGTCTTCTGTCCTCCTGTCCTCTGTCCTCCTGTCCTCACGTATCCTGTCCTCTATTCTCCTGTCCTCTGTTCCCTGTCCTCTGTCCTCCTGTCCTTCTGTCCTTTCTTTCCTCCTCTCCCTGTCCTCCTGTCCTCCTGACCTTCTGTCCTCCTCTCTCTGTCCTCCTGTCCTCCTATTGTCCTGTCCTCCTGTCCTCCCGTCTTCCTGTCCTCTGTCCTCCTGTCTTCCTGTCCTCTGTCCTCCTGTCTTCCTGTCCTCTGTCCTTCTGTCCTCCTCTCTCTGTCCTCCTGTCCTCCTATCGTCCTGTCCTCCTGTCCTCCCGTCTTCCTGTCCTCTGTCCTCCTGTCTTCCTGTCCACCTGTCCTTTGTCCCTCCTGTCCTCTGTCCTCCTGTCCTCCGTCCTCCTGTCCCCTGTCCTCCTGTCTTCCTGTCCTACGTCCTCCTGTCCCTTGTCCTCCTGTCCTCTGTCCTCCAGTCCTCTGTCCTCCTGTCTTCCTGTCCTCTGTCCTCCTGTCTTCCTGTCCTCTGTCTTTCTGTCCTCCTCTTTCTGTCCTCCAGTCCTCCTGTCCTCTGTCCTCCTTTCCTCATGTCCTCCTGTCCTCAAGTCCTCCTGTCCTCCTCTCCTCCTTTTCTCATTTCCTCATGTCCTCCTGTCCTCCTGTCCTTTGTCCTCCTGTCCTGTGTCCTCCTGTCCTCCTCACGTCCTCTGTCCTCCTGTCCTCCTGTCCTCTGTCCTCTGCTCTGTCCTCCTGTCCTCTGTGATCCTGTCCTCCTGTCCTCTATCCTCTTTTTCCTACTCCCGTCCTCTGTCCTCCTGTCCTCCTGTCCTCCTGTCCTCCTGTCCTCCGTCCTCTGCTGCAGTAACATTAGGAATGATAGAGTGAAGAGGAGCTGTTTGCTTTCAGCTGATGAGTACAGGAGGACAGAGGACAGAGGACAGGAGGACAGAGGACAGGAGGACAAGAGGACAGAAGACAGGAGGACAGAAGGACAGAGGACAGGAGGAAGGACTGAGACTGACTGATGTCTGTGTTCTTCAGTCTTTATAAACTTCACTCAGGAATATGATTTCTGTTCTTAACATGTTAGATTGTTTCCGGTGAGATATGAAGGAGTTGATATGGGGACTGTTGTAAACATTACTGTTGCTGCTCTACAAACAACATTGAGCCTGAATACAGTAGATGTTTATGTATAGCTAATATGCACACTTCAATATTTGTTTATTTATCACAAGTCATATCGTCATCACAATATTGAACCGTGTTATTGCACATGGCAGATGTTCCTCATCTGGTGCAGGCCTAGTGTGAGAGGCTGCCTCTTGTGTAGTAGGAGAGTTGTGAGGAAGAGTTTCAGAGCCAGTTCTAGTGCTACCTCTTTCACACAAGTCAACAATAAGTCATATTCTTATGAGGAATAAATGTGCCTCCTGTGTGAACTGTGCATTGCTGAATAGTGTAGGCCCACGCTGCTGTATTTTAACATCGGTCATAATGTGGGACTTGGAGACACAAATATTCTCTGAGGTGGTACTTGGTGGAAACAGTTTGAGAGCCACTGTCCTAATCATATCACCAAAATGAATGTACATTTGAAGTTGCATTAAGTGTCACTTTCATTGGACTTTTGCTTTTACAATAGTTTAATAGCATCATAGTTTTACTATTAATAGTTAATAGTTTCACATTAGAAACATTTGTTGAGTTCTTCTTTGAGACTTTGGAACTTGTTGAAGATGTGAATGAACAGTGGAGAAAAAGGATGATGCTTCAGGAGCAGTTTGAGAAGTTTCTATATATGATTTGATTGTTTTCACTGTAAATATGCTGACATGGATTTCATATCTATTGTAACTGAATGGAATGAAGTTAAATACAGCTGCACATGCACCATTAATGAAACAAGTACTGTAGCTTTCAAGTCAGGAGGCGTGAGGAGTGAGACATGTTTGATATTTAAAGATAAGGAGGAGTTTCAGTCATGTGACTGTTGATCAGAACAAATGATGGAACATTGATATGTGATATTAATAAATGCTGCTAAGGTCCTAAATATCTGTTGGTGCAAACATTTTCCTCTGTTTGTTAGAAAGTCTAAAGTCAAGCAAATTGAAAATGTACTAATGTACTGTGGAGCCTGGACCCTGATTATAAAATGCAGTCTAAAACCAGTGTAAAAACACTAAATCACACTTTTAAATGGGGTGAAGTTAGAATCTGAATATTTTGCCCTTCAGGCTTCCTAAATGGTAGAAACGCGTCACACTTTTGCTGAAACACAGTCCAGTTCCAGTTAGTAAATGTTACTGCGGTACCTGACATTTAACTGATGTTAAAAACATCACCAGGGTGCAGGATGTCAGTATATGATTAGCACTTGCAGCTTCCTGTTAGCAAATCCTGGAAACTGACGTTAAGAGAGATACTGCACGAAGCCTGATTAGAAGATGAAGAGGAAACTGCACATGTGACCAAAGAGCAGAGCTGATAAGTCTTAACTCTTAAGTTTCCAGAAGCCTCGGTTTGAGTCCAGGACGACCCTTCACACTCTGAAGATGAAGCTTACTGAGGCTGACGTTCTTCACTTACTCAAAATCAAAGAAGTTGATGTTAGCCAGGCTTAATGCTCTTATGTCACTGGTCATATTATGAACTGTAAGTTTCAGATGTCTTGGAGGTCAACTAATAAAGCATAAGGCCTAATGTGTTGCAGTGCATGCATGGCAGACGTTGAAAGAGAACAGAAACATGCTGTGATGATTTAATGACAGCTGTTAATGGTTTAATTGACAGTTACACTAACACATGGAAGAGCAATCAGAGAATAAAGGAACGGAGAGGAAACAACGAACCTATCTCTGATAATGCAACAACTGCAAATGAATTCAATGTTTTTTTGTAGAGTCAGTACAGGAACTTGCAGAGAATATTTGAACCAGTAGAACCAACACCCAACATGGTGGACCAGAACACTAGAAATCTAGTTCTTTACATCAAAGAGGTCTAAGTAAGCAAAATGATGAGTCACTTCAGCAACTCAAAGGCCAAAGACATCAAACTTGATTCTGCACTGATAAAGAAATACAGAACCCAACTACTTGAGCCAATAACAAATCAGTTACTGCATCAGCAACATTTGGATTCAGACCCAAACAGTCTACTGAGACTGCCATCTAATTGAAAATAAATAAATAAAGGCTATAAAGGATGAAGGCCATGCTGTGGGAGCAGTTTGTTCAATACAGTTAATCAGTGAGTTGATATCCAAACTTCCCAAATTTCAATTATCTAACTATGCCTCACAATTGTTTGACACGTACCTCAGGGGAAGAGAACAACATGTGAGAGTCAGTGGGGAAATGTACACCCTCCATGCCAATAGCATGGGGATAACCCAGGGGCAGGTTCTAGGTCCTTTCCTATTTAGCATGTATATAAACGATACCTGAGAGTTGTCCTGGGGTTGGCTGCCAAATGTATGTCGATGATGCGGCCATTTATACATTTGCAAGATCATCATTAACATTATCCCTTCATAACTGTGTAATTAGCACACATACACCAATCAGCCATAACATTATGACCACCTGCCTAATACTGAGTAGGTCCCGCCTTTTGCCGCCAAAAGAACCCTGACCTGTCGAGGCATGGACTCCACTAGACCTCTGAAGGTCTGCTGTGGTATCTGGCACCAAGCCGTCGGTAGCCGATCCTTTAAGTCCTGTAAGTTGCGAGGTGGGCCTCCAGGGATCGGACTTGTTTGTCCAGCACATCCCACAGATGCTCCATTGGATCGAGATCTGGAGAATTTGGAGGCCGAGTCAACACCTCGAACTTGTTGCCGTCCACATGATGTCAAAGAAAAAGTGATTCATCAGACCGGGCCACCTTCTTCCATTGCTCCGTGGTCCAGTTCTGATGCTCACATGCGCTTTTGGTGATGGAGACGGGTCAGCACCAGCATCAATGTTATTCAGTGTATATCTACATACTGTATATAGGCCTGTCTGTTGTAATGTTTGTATACCTATATGTTATGATAACAAGGTTGATCTATGTTGTTTAACTGGAATACATTTTAATTCAATTGATCAGGTTTTATTCAGTGGTTTATATCATATCGGTGTTTGGTACCGTTCTGCAGCGGATGTAGTCCTCTTCAACAGGTTCCAACTACGGCTAAAAGAACTCTGAATTCTGCATGTCAGATCATCTCTCTCACTCCTGCTCTGGTCTTGATTGCTGACCCGTCAGCTGCTCTGAAAAGAGACTTCAACAAGGAAGGACTTTAAATAGAGGACATTCTGAACTGGCAATGATGCCAGGACGGCTACAAGTCACGAGAAGGGGGTTTGGAGAAATGGCACAGAGACCCGCTACACCAGAGAGAGAGATGGAGATGGGAAAAAAAGATTCATGCCGAGTCGCACTGAGGAAACGTGTCAGCTGACCATATCCAAATGATATAGCCACTGACGGAGAGAAACGAGTCACGCCGAGTTTGGCCCGGGGATCCAACAGATCCAAAGGCTGAGGTCCAGACGGAACCTGGTACCACTCCTGGTAACCAGCACAACCTCCTATCTGCACATCACAAAACATTGAAAGGTGGTAGAAATACATCTTAAATAAGGTTTGTTTAAGAAATTGATATCATCAATAAGCTCTTTTTACTAAATTGGGTGGCACATGGTAGAACTCTGATATTAAAACTAATTGTGTGTGATATCTGAAGCTGAGTGTCATCACTCTCCTGCACATTTTACGACAATTCATGGTTTAGTCATTTTTTTTATTTTGGATATTAAATAAACATATTTTGATATTAATTAATGATTGATTATTAATCTGCTCCGTACAATAACGCTTCAACAGCATCACTGTGTTAGTTTTTAAACCTGACCTCAACCACTCATGGTGTTGCTCAACACATGAATTCAGATAAACATCTCTCTGATAAACATCACTCAGCACATCTTCGTGTAAAGTTTTACCATTAAGTATTCATATTATGTTTTATTTGAATTTACATATTTCACCAAATAGATGCCTCAAAATAAGATATCTCATGTCCTGAGAGAAAACAGCCCAAATTACACTGAAAATTAAAAAGTTATATAAAAGAAAAAGAAAAAAACCAGCAGAACTGCCTCAGGGGGCTGGGCCTGACTCTTGGTCTGATAAAGAGACAGAGACAGCAGATGAAGAAGACACAGTGACAGGCACATTGAGTGGACATGGATCACAGAGTGCTGATTGTGCTGCTCTGGACCTCAGGTAGGACTCTGGTTTAATGATGGACGTTTGAAACTCTTAATAAGTGAGGCAGAGAGCTGAGAGAAGCTGTGTGCTTTCAGGATGTTTCTATACTTGCTTAGAGGCAGAGACCAAATAGCATGTGTTCACTCAGGTCTGAAACTCACGTTGTCTCTGATCCAGCGTGCTGGGTGTGGTGGTACTGAATGTCTCTGAGTGGGTCATATTCTGAAGAACCTCTGGACAGGATGCACAGACCGACGGTCCCTATAATATTAATATTACAGGAGAAACATACTGTATTATAATCACATCTAGAACCAGAACAGAATGTACATTACTATATGATATGATCAATTAAAACTAGATAAAAGATTTATTAAATCATAAGGTATAAATACAATACAGATGACAGAAACATCAGTTAACAGGAATATTTTTGTTAAATATTAGGCGATTATATTATTATTATTATTATTATTATTATTAATTATCTATATATATATCAAATGGTGTTATGTAGTAGTAAAATAAATGCAAAAATAAACTTAAAAATGAAAAAAAAATACTAAAAATAATAAACAGACGAGTGAATAAAAAACTTAATAAAAACAAATAAATAAATAAGAAGCAAATTTAAACAATATAGATTTATGTCACATTTTATCAATTACTTAATGGCTACATTTATTTTTTGATCATTTTTGCTATTATTTATTGATTGATTTGATTGAACCAAAAATAATATTAATGTATTAATAGTGTCCCTTTTATTTATTTTTCTTGCATTCATTTATTTATGCATTTGGATGTATGTATTTATTATAATTATTTCATATTATATAAAAGCGTGCAAAGTAGGCTATTAAATTCACTATAAAATCAAAACCCTTCCACTTATATTCTCAGTCCCTGTATATTTGATATTATAGGAATATGGGGCGTGAAACTAAACGGAGTTAAAAACTGAAAAGTAAAAAACAGGCTTAATAATAGATTAAACTTATATAGCGCTTTTAAAGATCTCAAAGACGCTTTACACTTTCGGGGGGAAACGGTGTGAGACAAACAGGAGACGAACGACAAACACAGGCGACATACAGAGGCACACTCTCATACATACACACGGACAAATGGGTAAGGGGAGGCGGGCTACAAGTAAGCAGAGCAGAAAAGATGGGTCTTGAGGCGGGACTGGAATAAGGTGAGGGAATCGGAGTCTCTGCTGAGTTTTGGGAGGGAGTTCCAAAGCTCGGGAGCTGCCCTGGAGAATGCTCTGCTTAGTTTGTGGTGTTTTATTCATGACGTCCATCCCGTCTGTCCTCAGAATCAGCAGCTGTCAGTTCTTTCTCTGCACAGAGAGTTTGTTTTTATCTCTGTTACCTCCTAGAGTAGATGTTTAGGACGCCGCAGGCTCATGAAGCCAGCAGAACGGCCACATCGCAGTCAAGTGCATCAGCAGCGCGCCAAACGCTTCATTTTATAATAGTTTTTTTTATTTGTTCATTTATTTTTTGGTATTTCTTTTAAAATGTATGTATTTGAATGCTCTGACCCCATGACTAATGTTGAGTGACAGCCCCATTATTTGCATAATAAGGCAGAAATGAATAAAGACATTTAAAAAGAAATGTGTAAAGAAAAGAATACAGAAATAAATAAGGGGTGAAATGCAAAGGTAAAATCATGCAGAAATAAATAAATAAATGCATAGATACATTTAAATATAAATGTATATAAAAATAAATGCAAAAATAAAGAAATAAATGCAAAAATTAATAAAATGTAAATTAAAAAACATAAACAAATAAAAGGGAAAATAAAACAGCATATAAATAAAAAGAGAATTAATGCAAAAATAAATAAATAAAAAATCTAATTAAAACAGAAATATCCATTTATGTCACACTTTATCAATTAATCAACGGCTACATTTATTTATAATATTATTTTTCCTACATTTATTGACAAATTTACTTGTCATGTCAAGAGGTCAGAACATACAAATACAGACATTTAAAAATAAATATAAAATAAATGAAAAATAAATAAATAAAAAATAAATGCATCAATACATAAAAGGGAAAATAAAACAGAAGAGTAAATAAATAATCAAGAATCAGAACAGAATGTATGTTACTATATGATCTATTAAAACTAAGATAAAGATTTAATAAATCATAAATTAAAATACAAAACAGATGACAGAAACGTCAATTAATAAGAATATTTTTTAATTATTCTTGTTCTTTTTCTTCTTATATTATATCATATTATATAAAAGGGTATAAAGTGGCTGTTAAATTCACTATAAAATCAATAAACTCTACTATTTATATTCTCAGTCCCTGTATGGATATTATTTGATATTATAGGAATATTGGGGCTTGAAATGATAAATCAGGATGAGCCAACACACGGCTCGGCGTTGGGGAGGGGGGTGAGAACGAGGGTGCTGTAATTTATCAATACAATGTTCACCTACTTTCTGTAAAATAATCAGTGAACCGTTCATCATACTTTTTTTTGTAATTTGTGAACAAATATAATTAATGAAACATTATTTTAAAGCTTTCTGAATCTGCTCTTTTGATTTACAGAATATGATTTTACAGGGCAAATATTTCCAGAAGAATTAAATGTTCAGACGAAGGCTGTGAAATGTGTAAATAATAAAATAATAATTTAACTAGAACAAGTTTTCTCTTTGAGCTTTTTGGGCGTTATCATGATGGTCAAACATTATGTTAAATTACATAGTTTTAGGTCAAAAGCCTTTATTGTTTTCTTAATTCTTAATCTCCATTAACAGAAAACATTGTGGACTTCACTAATGTCTAAACCATGGCTACGTCCCTGTATGGAATAGTTATGGCTCGGTTACACATTGTTTTCACTAACTTTCAGCTTACTATGACCTTAATCAGAACTGAATGCCAATCACAATGTCACTGTGCTGTGTGGACATATTTATGTAGCCAGAACTTTGGTATAAACACAGACACACACAAACAATAGTCTGGTATCACCCTCTGGTGGCTACAGCTAGAAATACAAGGAGGCCAAGATGTCTGGTTACTTGCTGTTAACAAAGTAAAAGCCCCAAACAATTACACAGTAATTCATTATTGTTGTTAACAACAACATATTCACTATTTGTTACAGTATTAGTACTATTTTACTTTAAAATTCAATAAACAAATTAAACCATAAAACATTTATTTTCTTTTGACCCTGTTAAGATCTTCTGAAATATTTGAGAAGGAATTTCAAAATAAAATATATTTGATAACAATTATATGAGAATAAATCTATTAATAAACAGCTGTTTAGGGGAATAAAGGTGGAACTCTCATTGAATTTAACTATATTATTAGTTACAGTTGATTTACAGAATAGCTGGCTGAACAACTGTTGTGTTTGATTTCAGTCTAATAAAAAAAAAAAAAAATGAAAATAAAATAATGTATTTGTATATATGTATAGAAAATGGATATATGCACAAATACAAGTTCAAATCAATAAGTACTAAATAAAACAATAACCTGGTTGGCCCTGCCGGACTGACCCTGCTGACCTGCTCTGGAGGTCCCTGACGTTGTGCGTCGCTGCCGGTGGACGGGGCTGCGCCACCCTCGTTGTTATAACTGATATTATTATTCTAATTATTATTAGAATTAATTATGTTCCTTGCTCATTTATTTATTTATTTATTTATTTCCTTCCCTATGCTTCCCCTTAGTTAACTACTTATTTATTTATTTTATTTTTCTTTAAATTTGTTTATTTTTGTTAATTTATTTACTTATTTTATTATTAACCTCTCCTCTCCCCATATATCCACCCTATAGACTCCACCCCAAAACACACGCTCACTCTCTCACACAGTATACATATGTATAATACATACAGTACATACACGTGTATATATACATTTGTAAATATATGCACACACACAAATATATACATATCAATCAATTCATGAATTAATTAGACTAGTAATTAGTTAATTAATTATTTAATTAGACTGCTCGGCTCTGATTGGTTGTTTTGGTTCAGGCGTGGTGGAATCTTGCAAATGCCATTAGGAGCACTAGGAGGAGGCAGAGGAATGTGATTTCTTCCCAGATCATCTGTCTCTCTACTGTCAGGATATAGTGACACTTTTATGAAAATAACTTTTTATCATATTTTCTCAAAGTTCCTGACTGCAGCTTTTCAGGAGTAACATTAAGAAATAATCCACTCTAAATGATTCTCCAATTGAAGAGATTGGGGACAAAATCCACAGAGCTCCAATGCAACCTGACCTGATCCTGATAGGACCCTGCAGGGAAGCCCAACAAAACTACATTTGACCCCCAATTCAAGAATACCGTATTTTGAACTGAATTAGTTGTGTCAGACTGAAGTTTGAAGCATGGGTTTGTGAGCACTAGATCTGCTTTGTTGGCTTGTTTGTATGATAACTCAGTAGAAATGTGTGACGGGATGCTTCTACTGCAACCTTTCTGCCTGACCTGTCCAGAGCAGGACAACTCATTATCACCCTTTGCATTATCTCTTTTAGGATTCTCCCCAGGTCTCCAGACAGAAGAACATGATGCTTTCAAAGGTAAACAGAATACAAATATACAAAAGAAGAATTACACAAGAGATTATTTTACTAATTACTCTCTTACCTGTGTTCAGTGATTGATTATATCCGGTTGGTGAGAGGATCCAGCCGCTGCTCTGGTGATCTAGAGGTGAAGCACCAGGGAGTTTGGAGAGGAGTGGATGACCGTTACTGGGACCTGAAGTCAGCAGACAGATTTTGTAGACTTCTGGACTGTGGTTCTGTGGTTCGGATTTCCTCAACAACACGTCCATTTTCACCTTCATGGACGATCTCACCTTACTGTCTTAAGTCTGAATCTAGACTGACGAAATGTTTAGAAGGAAGCTCTCCGAATCTAAGTTTTCCTACCTTTTTGAAGATCACCTGCTCAGGTAACAACATCAGTATCCACAACACAAAAACACAAATGCAAAGAAAGCTCATCAGTGGGCTTGTTGCTGGAGGCTCATGGCTTCAAACCTTCCATACTGATATTCCTCTTACAGCAGCCACCAGTAGGGGACTGTCACTGAACTGACCTTCTTCCACTAGTGGAGCTGGGTGGGACACCATGACTCTTACAAATGGTGCACACTTTTGGACAGTCTCTCAGTCCTCCAAGGCATTCCTGGTGTTGCACCTGGTTGTGCACACAAAACAATGTCTGATCTAGTGTGTGTGTGTGTGTGTATGTGTGTGTACCTCAAACCTCCGTTGAGGTAAACTATGACTATCTTTAGAGTTGACAGAACAGGGGTCAATGGGTAAGAGGACAAAGTCTCAAAAACTGGGAAAGGAAATGTCAAATGCAGGAAAAGGAACAGTGCTCAGAAACATGTACTGACAAACAAGGACTGAATGATCCTTAATGAACCAACACCTCTCATAATCTCAACAAAACTATCCCACCAAATGGGCACACACAGTAGGACTACTGCATTGATTGTAATGTGTCAGTGTATTCTTTGCTATGCCCTCTCTAACTATGAAGCAAGGACTCTCTGTCTGTCTGTGTTATTTGTACATCTCGAGAACAACTCATCTGATCTACTTCACACTTGGTGGTTGTATTGCTGGGGACCCAAAGGAGTGCTTTTTCAAATTCGGTGTAATTTGGACACGCGACACATTCAATATTAATAAACTTTGAATAAACAAACACACAGGCTTCAGGGCTCTGCCGATTGAGACGAGCATGTCATCTGCAGCGGTCACTTTTGCTGCTGGATCCTGGACATAGCCTGCTAACACTATATGAATGCTGGATAACAACCAAATTCACTTCTCTGGAGTCAAACAGCGACGAGCGGTTCTCCACACTGCTACAAGCAGCACTTCCTCGGGGCCAAATAATCGGACTGTTCTGAACGGTCGAGACCTGGGTGTTATTTTCCCCCCGTGTGTAAGACTGTATTTCCCCGGTGTAAGACTTGATAATAACTCATAACACTAATAACATTACTGCCAGCAAAATACCTCCGCTAATGAAATCCATGCTC
>CM025833.1:36228660-36245491 GCA_014673565.1 Sebastes schlegelii | reverse complement strand
AAAACCGATATTTTCACAGCAAATTGTGGCCATCTGGAAATGAAGCTAAGTGGTGAGTGAGAGTGGTGTGAAAATGGTCGACAAACGCTGCTTTATTTCACCAATCGGCTTGTATATCCACAGTCCTCGGTCGTCCGGTTTCCCTTTTTGAATGACAAATACGACTACCGCCACCTGCTGGTGTGGAGAGTTGTTTCATCTCATGCAGGCGCAGAACGTACGTGGTAGTTGGTCATTGGCTGTAGTCTTTGCGCTGTGTTCGAGAACAAATTTTTGACCAAGACGAAGGTGACGTGAGGCAACGAAACATTGGCCTTCATCGCCGCTAGTGTCTGGGCCTTTAAGGGGAAGGGGGGGGCACAGTGTCAGACTTTGAACCCCCTATTCTACTGCATGTTTGACAGACGTATCAAGTAGGCCCACGCTTCTGCTAGCCAGCAAATGAAACCAGATCACAGACAAGGAAGAGGTCCTAAACTCTTATCAGTACTCAGACTGGACCTTCACGCCACACACTGTAAATAACTGTAAATTATTTGTTCATACTCACCATTTCCTCAGCATAAACATCATTCTGCTGACTGCAGCATGCCACCATGTTCTTCTCATTCATTATGACAAATAGCATGGCTGCCATCCCCTCTTTTCCCCCTGGGATGTCTTTGTAAGTCTGGATTTTGAATTGGCAGTCTAAAAGGAAAACACATGATAAGCAAGAGGAAAACGCAGCACTTCACTCATAAAACAAGAAATCTGACAATGATTTAAGTTTTGCATGACGGAAGCTTTGCCTGTTCACATGCAATAACGTTAGACATCTGGCATGTACTGTATATATCCAGTGTGTGGAACACCTTTCTGGCAAACAGCAGGAATTTCATACATGCTGAAGTATTTGGCTTCATCTTACCTTGCTGGCTTAGCTGATCGCTGCTTAAGTTTTGTACTTGAAATTGATTTCCACATAAGTGCAGGAACTTGTTTTTCGTGCTTCGGATCCAATGATTGAGGCACCGGTTGGTAATCTTGAAACCGTCTCCATCCACTTCTGCATTTTTGAGACAAATACATGTTATAACAGTAGTAATGTCACACACCTGGAATCACTACTTGTATATTCTACTGTAAATGTAGGACTGAGTTTTTTTAAAAACAATACATGAATTGCCTTACCTGTCTCTGCTGCCACTTTAAACAGAGAGCAGTGGACAAAGGAGATGATTTCAGGATGTATAAAACAGGAAAGAAAAGAATAGACAACATTATGATATATACAATAAGTTATACCATATAATAGTAATAATGACCTACTAAGAAGGGAAAAATATGACATCACTTTTACCTTGAAAGTAGAAGTTATTCTCACATGTACCAACAAATGTAACAGTGGAGCAACCACCGGTAGCCATCAGGTCGACCTGGTAACAAACAAGTCTTTATTAAGGTGTTATGGACTACAGGACGTACACTGAGAGATTCATCGACCTGCAGAACCGGAGAGTCGGCCCCATTCCCACAGACCCACAGTTTAGATGTACGTCAGTTTAAACGACAACAGATGAACACCTGTATGGAAACATAAGTATGTCTTCATGTCCATAATACTACATGATATTTCCAATAAGGAGCCCAGCGTCATCAGCTTTTCACATTATTTTAACTCCATCAGGTAAAATAGTGATGCTGCTTGTGAGATATTTGCAAAGTTCACGACTGACTAAAGACTCGCTGAAGATAGCCTACCGTTAAACTCTTTTTTTGCCCTCTCTTTATCAGGTTCTCTGGGAGATCCGACGCACGGCACGCTACATCCTTCACGGCCCTTTTGTAAAATAATTTCTGAGCTGTTTGTCATAACTTTTTTTAGTTGTGAATATAATTAGTAAAACATTATTTCAAAGTTTTCTGAATTTTCTCTTGTGATTTATAGAATATGATTTTACAGGGCAAACATTTTCCAGAAAAACTAAATGTTCAGACGAAGGCTGTGATGTGTGTACTAATAAAATAATTATTCAACTATAGTAAATGTTCTATTTTTGAGCACCCTGACTGGGACACTGCTCCTAAAACCTGAATGAAGAGCTCAAACACCTCAGCTCTGCATACCTGTCTGTCTGGCTGGTGTTGATTCCAGCCAATGGGCATTCTATAATATATTTCAGTGTGATATATAGGATACAAATAACATAGGACAGCATTTTAAGTATTAACACTAAGGATGCACCGATTCAACTTTTTCACTCCCGATAGCAATACCGATAGCGATACCTGGGCTACCAGTGTTTAATTAATAAGCTGTATGTCTCACTGTGTGGAAGTGACTGGGATCATTCCTGTATGTGTAAAAGGCAACATCAGGCTTGACTTAAACATTGCTTATAACTTTGTCAAACTAAATGTGAATCTATTTAATTGTTATTTATCATTAAAACAATAAATCATACAGCAGCAACTTGGCAAACAAAAAATCTTCAAAATTAACATGTGTGTTCTGGTGTGTTACCTTGATGCCAGACTTGTCACTCCCTGATGTCCCACTGAAAGAGATCAAGACTAAATGTGCTCTCTTGGTAAATAGAGGTGAGGACCCGGCGCGCGCTTCCTATTCTGACATTAGGCGGAAGTGAAAATGAGGAAGTCAAGGACTAAACTAAAAAAATGCCATTCCTGTTTCATTTTCTCCATAAATGTCCCTTCATGAAAAAAAAAATCTACAAATGATCTTAAAGTAGATGTAAATGTGTCTATGAGTTGTGTGTTTCAGTTTTTGGTAGTTCTAATGTTGGAGAAATAGGGGATACCGGGGGAACTTGTAACATCTCAAATATCTCCAATCAGAAACGAGACAGAACCATGAAACTCACTGTGCACATAGTGGAACGGATAGTGGAAAAATCATGCAAATAGTAATACAAAGCACAAAATTTGGCATGACGATGATTCCAGAGGGGACACTGAGAAAATATAAACGTTCGGCCACTTGAAAATCCAAGATGGCGGCCATTTTTCACGATGGCCGCCAAAGTGACCTAATGGTTTCTCTCATAGAATTCATCCACTTGGTCGATTTGAGTGATCTTGGTGTCAAATTATGTGTTTTCTAGCATGCTGGATCTAATTTTTGATAGTTTTCAAAAATTTGAACTGCAATATGGCGGCCATTTTGTGTCTGCTTCCTCATGAGAGCATGGGGGTCACTGCATGAAGGTCCCGTGACCCCACTTGTGAATCTTTAGCGACCCCTAGTGGGGGGTCAGGACCCCAAGATTATGGGACCAGTGGTTTACGGCACAGTACAGTTTCCAGAATAAAAAGAAGGTGGTTATTCATAAAGCACACTTTGTGTTTGACTTCTCTATAGAATTTCTTTTTTTTTGTGATCAATTTTTTATTGGTATTTAAGCAAAATTATATAGGGTGGGGTTACAAATTGATAGATCACCAATAGAGTAAAAAAATATATATATAATCACAAATGTCCATGTACTAATCGATACAGAATTGGCAAGCAGCTACAGAAAAAAGAAAATGAAAAAAACTAAAACAAACAAACAAACAAACAGGAAGAAGGAAAATAACAACAAACAACAACAAAAAGTAATTTAAATAAAAACTTCTGCGCCCCCCTCCCCCAACCCCCAAATCCCTCCCTTTTGGTTCCCTCCCATCCCACCCTAGACCTTTGGGACACGGAGAACAATTATATGAAGGATTTAATTGTAGTGATTGCTTGTTTCCAATGGGATATATTTCCTCTTTTTGCCAAATGCATGTTTGCAACCCAGTGTTCCATACCTGCTATATCTAAGAAGTCAAGAAGCCATCTTTGTATATTGACAGAATGTGGAGCTTTCCATCTGCAAGCTATTAGTCATTTTGCAGCTGTAAGGCCAGCTAACCAGAGACGTTTCTGCTTAACACAGAGTTCCAGGTTGGAGCTGTCATTAAGTAACAGGACTTCAGGTGAATAAGGAATTGTATTTGACAATATGTTTGATATTTTTTCCAGAACTCTGCAACCCTTCTCTGTAGAATTTCTGTCATTTTCTGCTCAGTTCGTGTTGGCCCTCTGGTGGCTAGATCATGTCTTACATGTCTTACTTGTATTTGTGTTCTACTTGTTAACAATCATCAGATGGTTTTACAAGCAATGTTAGAGTCACAATATTGATTGAAACACAATAAGTCAAATGTTACATCTGTCCCCAGGTGCAGAGGCGATTGTAACAGCATATGGGGGCAATTGAAACAATACAAGTAATACCTTCATAGATACTAAGGACCACAATAAACTACCAATAATATATACCTATAGTTAAAACAATTTAATATCCATTGAAAAATCAAATACTTTCATACCTAAAAAAACTGTGACAAGTATGAGACATGAGTTTGTCCTTTGGCAGGCATCATCACAGACCATTAGTCAAATTTTAATCGTTTGATCATTTTTAACTGCAATATGGCGGCCAGGGAATCAAACATCAAGACCCACTTGTTTAATTTTCCCGCCAAGAAAGTGTGTGTGAAGCTGAAATATCTTGCACGGTCATTGCAACACAAGGAGACAAAGCCATCAGCAACAATAGGAAGTCCCTGGATGCTGTGACCCCCATGCTCTCATGAAGAAGCAGACACTAAACAGACACTGTTTGTAAGAATCAGAAATGCTTGTTAACAGCGACACCTGTGGCCGCTAAGTCAATGAAAGTCAGCGTCGGGCTCGCGCTTGCTCGCTTTATATAGACATGAAATATCATCGCTCAAAACAGTGAGGCGACACACGTCAGCTAAAACCACAATATCACTCTATATTTCAGCTGCTTGGCAGTAATGTTAGCTGACCAGACGGAGGTCTCTCCATGAATCACTGCTGATCCTAGTGTTGGCTTTTCCTGCTTCAGCCTCCCGACCACGGCCGAAGGAACAGGGGAGACACCGGCACCCGGTCAGAGACGATAACGTTTCTCGTTGCGGAGCCCCGTCAATTCACAAGACACAGGAAACCTCTGTTGGTCTGGAGGAGCTGCAGCAGTTATTTCAGCACAAACGTCCACTGAACATTCACTAGATATTCTCAGAGCTATGAAGTCTTCTGCAGTGTGTAGTGTGCGCGCATGCACGTGAGGTGGAGCGAGCTGAGTGAAGGCAAGCAGGCAGAGGACAGAGGAGCAGAGTACAGCAGAGACTCCGGCCTTGGAAACCAAAGCTACGGTCTCCCCCGCGTACTACGACTGCAGCCAACACTGTTTTGCAAGACGGGCTTCACTAGATATAACTTTTGGTTTTGGTGCTTCCGTGTAGTTTGTGTTGGAGTCTTGTCTGAACAGCGTAGCCACAAGTGAGCGCGCGTATGCGAGCGTGCATATTGAATATGCGAGCGCGCATATCACATATGCGAGCATATCGGGCGTGCGCATATCGGGCGTGCGCATATGCTGGCGCGCATGGGACACCGACCCGGGTGATTTATCGTGTAAGAAGTTACAAACAGTCCCTTTAAAACTATTAAAATTAGATCCAGCATGCTAGAAAACACATCATTTTACCCCAAGATCACTCAAATCGACCAAGTGGATGAATTTCGATGAGATAAACCATTAGGTCACTTTGGCGGCCATCTTGAAAAATGGCCGCCATCTTGGATTTTCAAGTGGCCAAATGTTTATATTTGCTCAGTGTCCCCTCTGGAATCATCATCATGCCAAATTTGGTGCTTGTATCACTATTTGCATGATTTGTTTCCACTATCCGCTCCGCTATGTGCACAGTGAGTTTCATGGTTCTGTCTCGTTTCTGATTGGAGATATTTGAGATGTTACAAGTTCCCCCAGTCTCCCCTATTTCTCCAACATTAGAACTACCAAAAACTGAAACACACAACTCATAGATACATTTACAACTACTTTAACATCATTTAGACATTTCTGTGTGGCAGGATACACAGACCGGGAAAAGGGTGGGGCAACCGGGAGAGAGGGTTACCGATATACGGCTGTATACCTGCAGGAGGAACAACGAGGAACCAGGTGGAGGTAGGCAGGTTGTGGCAGGCAGTGAACGAGAGAGCAGGAACAACTGGTAGGTCTAAGACATGATGGTGTCTTTGTGTATTGTTTTATGCTGTCAGGTCTGAATGTGTGTGACATGTCTTGTGTTCATGTATTTCAGACCTGTTTTCCTGCTGCGTGGAAGGCGGCTGGTAGTAGGAAAGTAGATAGACGTACCAGGTATGTTAAGGTTTAGTGATGTAGTGTTTTAATATTTAGTTGGTATGTATTTTAATGTTTGATAATAACGTGTTTTAAGATTGTTCATATTTGTTTCTCTGCAGAGCATCAGTCGGTCATTAGCTGCTCTTGCTGTGGGACTGTTTGTGTTTGTTTTGCTTTAGGGTTTATTTGCTGTCTAGTCCGCCCTGGCAAGTGAGCCGGTAGCGGGCTAAAATATATGGGTGTCGCCCTTGGGGGCGGACTTGTTTCTCTTCTTTATTTTTGTTGTTTGTTTTGTTCGTCAATCCGCCTGCTTCCGCACAGTGTATAACCTCACTCAGGTTGACTCCCGTATTTTTAGTTTAGTCCTTGACTTCCTCTTTTTCACATCCGCCTAATGTGCACCTGGTCCTCACCTCTTTTTACCAAGAGAGCACGTTTAGTCGCGAGCTCTTTCAGAGGGACATCAGGAAGTCTGGCATCAAGGTAACACACCAATACATTATATTCTTCTCTATACTCCTGCAGTAAAGACCTCAATTGTTCTGCCTCACAGAGAACAAATAGAATAGAAAACATATTATAAATGAGGAAGGGATATTAATGTTATTGTTTTATGTCTTCCTGTCTGTCGCCCTCATCTCAAAAGGGGATTGTGAAATCCGTGCTGTCTGAGGAAAGAGAAGCTCGCTGTTTACGCCACAACCTAAAGTTAAAGGTAAGTTAAGGTTCAATCTTTCATCACTCTAAACATACAGGAACGCTAGTTTAACTTTAATTTCAGAGTAATGTTACCTGACACGTGTTATTATATGAGGCTACGACACACTGTGTTTATGCTGGGGACATTATTTGGACACTGTAGTTGACAAAAGGTCGTTTTACTACTCAACATGTAGGCTACAGCCAGTACCAGTATACTCCCCTTAGTCACATGTGTATTGTATCAGCAATCTATTCCTTCATTCATCTATTTATTATTTCTTTAAGCATGTTATACTGTGTCAGTCATAATTAGTTGTTATTTTATTGTTATATAATACTTTGGCTATGCATCTTCTATAGTAGGCCTATGATACTACTAATAATAATATTCCAACTCAAATAGCCGGATTGGATATCTGTGACAATGGTGCCGATATAATAAATTACATTTTATGTTTATATACTATATACATTATATACAGGAATTTTAATTTTTAATTTTCTTTTTTCCATGTTAAAAGTTTTTTTTTTAGGAGGGGGTTCCTTATCCGATGAGAGGCTCACACTGTAAAAGATGGATGCAAATTTGTGATTTGGGGTCATGCAAATAAAATTGACTTGACTTTAAGTTTTGTCCAATTTTGTTGCTGCATTAAAAAGGTTTACACCTGAATTCCTGTTAATTTTGAAGATTTTTTTTTTTTTGCCAAGTTGCTGATGTATGATTTATTATTTTAATGATAAATAACAATTAAATAGATTCACATTTAGTTTGACAAAGTTATAAGCAATGTTTAAGTCAAGCCTGATGTTGCCTTTTACACATACAGGAATGATCCCAGTCACTTCCACACAGTGAGACATACAGCTTATTAATTAAACACTGGTAGCCCAGGTATCGCTATCGGTATCAGTATCGGAAGTGAAAAAGTTGAATTGGTGCATCCCTAGTGTTAATACTTAAAATGCTGTCCTATGTTATTTGTATCCTATATATCACACGGTAATATATTATAGGATGCCCATTGGCTGGAATCAACACCAGCCAGACAGACAGGTATGCAGAGCTGAGGTGTTTGAGCTCTTCATTCAGGTTTTAGGAGCAGTGTCCCAGTCAGGGTGCTCCTACATATTACACAGAGACACAGTCTGAATTTCTACAGTGAATAAAAGATACTAGGAGATATTGGGTTTTGGGTCCTCCACAAGAAAATGCAATGTTTTTTTACTTAAAACTATGCAATTTTTACATAATTTTAGACCATTATTATTACAATAGACAACTCAAAAATGAAACATTTACTATAGTTGAATAATTATTTTATTATTACACACATCACAGCCTTCATCTGAACATTTAGTTTTTCTGGAAAATGTTTGCCCTGTAAAATCATATTCTATAAATCATAAGAGAAAATCCAGAAAACTTTGAAATAATGTTTCACTAATTATATTCACAACTAAAAAAGTTATGACGAACAGCTCAGAAATTATTTTACCAAAGTGCCGTGAAGGATGTAGGCCTCCCCTGTGCCGTGCGTCGGATCTCCCAGAGAACCTGATAAAGAGAGGGCAAAAAAAGAGTACCGACAGCTTTTGTTCTTGTAACGGTAGGCGATCTTCAGCGAGTCTTTAGTCAGTGGTAAACTTAGCAAATATCTCACAAGCAGCATCACTATTTTACTAGTTAAATAAGAACTAGGTGTTCATCTGTTGTCGTTTAAACTGACGTACATCTAAACTGTGGGTCTGTGGGAATGGGGCCGGACTCTCCGGTTCTGCAGGTCGATGAATCTCTCAGTGTACGTCCTGTAGTCCATAACACCTTAATAAAGACTTGTTTGTTACCAGGTCGACCTGATGGCTACCGGTGGTTGCTCCACTGTTACATTTGTTGGTACATGTGCGAATAACTTCTACTTTCAAGGTAAAAGTGATGTCATATTTTTCCCTTCTTAGTAGGTCATTATTACTATTATATGGTATAACTTATTGTATACATCATAATGTTGTCTATTCTTTTCTTTCCTGTTTGTATATACATCCTGAAATCATCTCCTTTGTCCACTGCTCTCTGTTTAAAGTGGCAGCAGAGACAGGTAAGGCAATTCATGTATTGTTTTTCTAAAAATACACAGTCCTACATTTATAGTAGAATATACAAGTAGTGATTCCAGGTGTGTGACATTACTACTGTTAAAACACGTATTTGTCTCACAAATGCAGATGTGGATGGAGACTGTTTCAAGATTACCGAACGGTGCCTCAATCATTGGGTCAGAAGCAAGGACAACAAATTCCTGCACTTATGTGACGAACAATTTCGAGTACAAAACTTAAGCAGCGATCAGCTAAGCCAGCAAGGTAAGAGGCAGCCAAATACTTCAGCATGTATGAAATTCCTGCTGTTTGCCAGAAAGGTGTTCCACACACTGGATATATACAGTATATGCCAGATGTCTAACGTTATTGCATGTGAACAGGCGAAGCTTCCGTCATGCAAAACTTAAATCATTGTCAGATTTCTTGTTTTTTCAGTGAAGTGCTGCGTTTTCCTCTTGCTTATCATGTGTTTTCCTTTTAGACTGCCAATTCAAAATCCAGACTTACAAAGACATCCCAGGGGGAAAAGGGGGGATGGCAGCCATGCTATATGTCAAAATAAATGAGAAGAACATGGTGGCATGCTGCAGTCAGCAGAATGATGTTTATGCTGAGGAAATGGTGAGTATGAACAAAGAATTTACAGTTATTTACAGTGTGTGGCGTGAGGGTGAGGGTGAGGGTGAGGGTGTTGGAATGATCAGATGAGATCAAGATTAAAAATGAGAGGAGCCTTCTCTGTGTGCTCTGTTGACTCCACTCGTTTGCTTGCTTTTCTCACTTATGTTTCTCTTCTTGTGCACTGATTCGCTTAAGCTGAACAGCCAATCAGAGTGATTTCACCGCCGCCAATTCGACATGCTGAATCGGCCAAAAAAGATTTGATACGGGCAGACTAGTGCCAATGGTGCGGCACACACCGCAAAAACTAGGGCAGCAGATACTCACCAACCAATTTTAATTCCTACGCCTAAAACTCTTCATAGTTTTAAAGAAATTAATACAGCTTATATACACAAACTCAAAGGCTAATTAAAATACACCTTAATAATGAATCTTCATTAATCTGATTTCTTGAAAGGACCAGAGACCATATCATACAACCAAGTTCATACAATCATTTTTTTCCATTCTCTTGGAAGCAAAAAAAAAATAAAGGAAAACAAATCCAACCTGGAATAGTAGGTGATATTTATTGCGACTTTCTTGAATTTGAATAACTTACAGCATCACAAAAGAAGTTGAAGAAATTTAAATTTCTTTTAGCTTTACAATCTATAACCACAGCAAAACTACCCTCAAGACAACTATAGTTGTGTTTATATGCTGTATATATAGTCTGTATATACAGTATATAAACACAGTTTTTATATATATATATATATATATATAAACTGGAAAAGTTCGGAAACTTGTGTTTGGTGGATTATTTCTCTGTTGTTACAATGTTAATTGGCATTGTATTTTACATCGTTGGAAAGCCTGTTTATTTACCTTCGCAATGATGTCCAACTTGTAAGGATCATGCATTTGTGGGATGAGCAGCACAGCTGATTATGCGGGTAGCGCCCAAGAAGAATTTGCCAAAATGCTCCGTCAATGGTAAACAGTGTATTCTCCTGTTGGAATTGACTCTTGTTTTGAGTTGTTTGGTGGATTGGATGATTGAACTCTCTATCAGTAACAAGGAACAAACTAGACATATTGGCAATTTTACACTTTATTCATTTAATACACCGTCAGGAGCCTCAGTAGAGGTGGAAGATCCATACGCAGCCACAACAGCCTGGCACCTCCTCCTCATGCTGGTCACCAACCTGGTCACACGTTGCTGTGGGATGGCGTTCCATTCCTCAACTAGGATTCATTGCAGGCCAGCCAGCGTGGTTGTGTTGGTCACTCTAACACGTACAAGCTGATCCCACAAGTGTTCAATTGGGTTGAGGTCTGGACTCTTGGCAGGCTGTTCCATTCTCTCTACTCCCACATTGTGGAAGTAGTCTGTGATAACCCTGGCTCTGTGGGGGCGAGCGTTGTCATCTTGGAGGATGGAGTTAGGTCCCAGATTGTGGAGATATGGGATCTCCACTGGCTGCAGAATCTCATCCTGATATCTCCCTGCATTGAGATGACCTTCAATGATGACGAGCCTTGTTTTGCCAGTGAGGGAGATGCCGACCACCAAAAGTTGTTACTCCATCGGTGCAACAATCAGTGTAGCGTTCTCTGCGTCGTCTCTATACTTTGACCCTGCCTTCCAACTTCCGCAGACAGAACCTGGACTCATCACTGAACATGACATTCCCCCTCATGTTCAGGTTCCATTGTCTGTGTTGTCGACACCAGCGCAAATGGGCCTGACGGTGAAGGGCAGTCATTGCAGGCTTCCTGGTAGCCTTATGACAATACACTGTTTACCATTGGCAGAGCATTTTGGCAAATTTTTCTTGGGCGCTCCCCACATAATCAGCTGTGCTGCTCATCCCACAAATGCATAATCCTTAAAAGTTGGACATCATTGCGAAGGTAAATAAACAGGCTTTCCAACAATGTAAAATACAATGCCAATTAGCATTGTAACAACAGAGAAATAATCGACCAAACACAAGTTTCCGAACTTTGTTTTTCCAGTATATATAATATATATGGTTGTCTGTCTCTGTGTCAGCCCTGAGCCAGCAGTTACAGATAATGAATGGGTGAATAATGAATATACTGTATATGTATATACCAATATATATATGTGTGTGTGTAATTGTATGTAATATATGTTTGATGACATGCCTGTATCTGTGCTAGCTCAGAGGATTGTGGCACAAACAACATATGACTGTTACATAGTTATTATATTTATTATGTAATGGAATATGGAGCCAGAGGCTTCATAATATATATTTACCGGTAAAGTTGTTAATATGACATTCACGGGTGTTACTGACTGAATTTGCAAGTTGACGAGGATCACCTGAATGTTTATTAAACTATTGATAAACATGCAATAATTTATGGGAAAATAAAGGCAGCCAAAGATGCACCAGTTTTATCTGCAAGTGCAAACAATCCCCTCATTTATTCTTATAACCATGTACAGTATGTTAAGATTCATCCTGTACTGCTTAGGCTTTCCATTCTGTTGACTGCATCCTGTCCACTGTGCAGCAGTGTGACGGAACAGACAAGTAAATCAGGTTTGCCATGTGTTTTTCTATAGACTCTTCCAAGCAGTATTGAGGAAACCACACACAAGGCAGTGTTCTACATGACCCATCTCTCAGCATCTAACACGTATATGTTTGAATCCTCTATGTACCCGTCCAATTTCCTGGGATTTCAGTCCGATGGGGACAATCCCTCTCTGCAAAAACTGGTCTTGCGTCATAAAGACAAAGGTACAGATGAACCGGATGAAGCTTGTGAGGTTACGCTTCTGAATGAGATCAAAATGTCATAACAAAATCATCCTGTTTGTCTCATTAAGGATAAATTGCAATATGGACAACCTGAAATATAGTTTTTTTTTTCTATGTGCAGCTTCACAATACAGGACTGCTCTCACATACAAAAACAAGACTAGTGCAGTACCGCTGACACAGTATAGAGTATACATATGTTGTGTGTCAGTCAGCAGAGTTCAGCTGTTTTTTTGTTATTTTGAAGAAACTGGAGTTTTGAGTTGAAGAAAAGATTTTCCTTCATTGTGTCATTTAGTAATTTAAATTTAATCAATCACAACCTAACTGGAATCACAAAGAACCCCAGTGACGTGTTCAATATTAAATGACATCAATTGTATAAACTATCTAATTGAACCAACAATCTAAGAAATAATTGAAAAAAAAACCTATTAATTTTTATAAATAAGATATAGAAATAGAGTTTTACTTGCAATAATTTGTATTTAATTACATTTTTATTTCGAAGTGCCCTTTTTTAAAAGTATCTATTTCATAACGACATTTGGTTTTATTCATATACATAACTACTTATTTATGTAATATTGAACACTTTGGGTTCCACAGCAGATATTTTGGCTGTGAGAGCACTACCTCACATAAATTGATTACACCAGTGAAATTTAATGGACTGAATTACAATTGGATGGTGCACCTTGATGCAACCAAAGTAGCCAGTTTGTTTTCATATAGCAGGTCACACTATTTCAGCTATTAACAGTAACTTAGTGTCATGAATGTACTTTTTTGTAGATGTGATTACATTTTTATAGTTGTGTCACACATTTAAAATGTGCAGATAATTTGTTTGACTTTTTAATACAGTATATAATCATTTTTATATTTTATATATACTTGTTGTACTCTTCTGTCATTGTATACATTGTGTGTATTGTTAGGTATAAAATGTCAATAAATGAAAAACATCTATATCTATATCTATATCTCTCACACTTTTTAAAACCACATCTGTTATCAAAGACACTCAGATCCGCTGAGCAGTTGCGTCTGACTGCCCCGAGGTCAAAGTTGAAGCTCAGGGGTGACCAAGCCTTTTCAGTTGCAGTTCCAAACCTCTGGATCGTTCTGCCTCCACATGTTCGGCCGTGCCCTACACTGCCTGTTTTTAAATCTAGCCTGAAAACACACTTTTATTCCTTGGCTTTTGGCTCGGCACGAGAATTGCCTTTTTAAAATCCTTTTTTCCTTTCCAATTGGTCTTAACGCTTGTTAACGCGTGTTGTTTTTATGTATAATTGTACAGCACTTTGGTCAACTTTTGATGTTTTTAAATGTGCTTTATAAATAGATTTGGATTGGATTGGATTGGAAGGTCTCGTAACCCCACCTGTGAATCTTTAGCGACTCCTAGTGGGGGGTCAGGACTCCAACATTATGGACCAGTGGTTTACGGCACAGTACAGTTTCCAGAATATAAAGAAGGTGGTTATTCATAAAACACACTTTGTGTTTGACTTTTCTGTAGAATTTCTGTCATTTTCTGCTCAGCTCGTGTTGGCCCTCTGGTGGCTAGACCATGTCTTACTTGTATTTGTGTTCTACTTGTTAACAGTCATCAGATGTGTTTACAAGCAATGTTAGAGTCACAATATTGATTGAAACACTATAAGTCAAATGTTACATCTGCCCCCAGGTGCAGGCGCGATTGTGACAGCATATGGGGGCAATTGAAACAATACAAGTAATACCTTCATAGATACTAAGGACCAAAATAAACTACCATTAATAAACTTATAGTTAAAACAATTTAATATCCATTGAAAAATCAAATACTTTCATACCTAAAAAACTGTGACAAGTATGAGATATCAGTTTGTCCTTTGGCAGGCATCATCACACACCATAATGAGTTTCATGGTTCTGTCTCGTTTCTGATTGGAGATATTTGAGATGTTACTATTGCCCCCGGTGTCCCCTATTTCTTCAACATTAGAACTACCAAAACTGAACTCCACATTTGTAGTTATTTCTGTATATCCTTAATTTATTTGTAATAAATATCTTTAATTGACAATCAGTCACTGCGTCCTTTCCTGTATTTGTCATGGCCTAGGAGCCGGGCTATGACACTAGGAATTGTGGGAGAAACCTGAGCACCAGGAAAATCCCCCTACTGATATATGATGGATTGACATTTTTTTGAATACTCTAAATTACCACCAAATATATTTAAAAGTATTTGGGGGTAATTTAGAGTGTCCAGTTAGCCTCACGCATAACTAGGAATTGTGGGAGAAACCTGAGCACCAGGAGAATCCCCTTACTGATATATGATAGATTGACTTTTTTTTTTAAAAACTCTAATTACCTCAAAATATATTAAAAAAAAATATTTGGGGGTAATTTAGAGTGTCCAGTTAGCCTCATGCATAACTAGTGTGACGGCTCCTGCCTCACTACTGAGATACCAGTTTGGATTTGCCATTCATTCTTTCCCTGTGTCCTTGAAGGTATCATGGGAGAGGATGCCTGATGCAGAGCACCTGATGCTGGTGCCTCATGGTAGCCTCATGCATAACTAGGAATTCCGAGGAAACCTGAGCACCAGGAGAAAACCCATGCAGACACAGGGAGAATATACAAACTCCCCACAGCCGGACAGGTGGAGGTGTCTCTGTGAGGCTGCAGTGCTAATCACTAATCACTGAAGAGGGATGTAGGGGTGGAGGGACGGTGATGAAGTAGAGGATGAGGGGGAGGTTGAGAGAGGAAGGTAAGGGTGGAGGGAAGACGGCAAGGCGAAGGGGGGAGGAAGAGGGATCTGCTGGTATCCAACCTGAGCTGCAGCCTCCTCTACCTGACTGTTGCCGCCAAGCTTCAGGAAGAACCTGCGCATCCAGCGAAAACAACCTTTCTTCTTCTCTTTCTTCTCCACCCCCTCCCGCTCTGTCTCTTCCTTTTTCATCTTCCGTAATGTTGTCTCTCGATCCTCGGTCCTCCTGCGAGAAAAGACTCCTCTCATCTTCTTCTTCATTTTCAGGCAGATGTCCTCCAGGAGCTTCTTCTCAACCTCCATCTGTTGGACTGTGGTCTCCAGGCTCTGTTCTCTGTCCGCCATGTCCTTGTTGACGTCCTCCAACTGACTGACCTTAGTCTTCCAGATCTGGTCTTTTTCTGTCAGGACCTTTGTGACATTGTCCTCCAGAGCCTTGTATTTGGCCTGCCAGGCTTCCTCGCTCTGTCGGAGTTCATCTGCAGAGCTCAACAGCTCGGTTCTGGTCTCCACGAGCTTTTCATTGAGACTCTTCTCCTCCTGGAAGAGACCAAGGATCACAGCGTCCTTATCGCGCTGCTCCTGCCGGAGATCAAGAATCACAGCGTCCTTATCGCGCTGCTCTTTGAGGAGACCAAGGATAACAGCGTCCTTATCGCGAATGTGCAACGTCAAATGGTTCACTCTGATCTGGAGTTGAGTCTGCTGCGTCTCCCAGCCTCGTTGCTTCTCGGCAAGGTCCAAAGTAAAGTTGTCCTGCAGTTCCTTCTGCTGGGCTTCCAACAGTTGGACTTTTCTTTCCCAGCGTTGGTCTTTCTCTGACAGCAACTTGGCGATCTCCTTCAGAGCGTCGTTTTCTTCCTTGAAGGCTTTCAGTTCTTTGGTGAACCGCTCCGAAGAGCTCAGTAACAATGATGCTTGATCCATGGAGATGTAAATAATGTAGTCACCCTAGAGTCGACTGTCAACGTCAAACTGTTTAACCCGGACGGTAAATTAACCTGAATGTTAAATTAACCTGAATGTTAAATTAACCCGGATGTTAAATTAACCTGAATGTTAAATTAACCTGAATGTTAAATCAGCTTGTCAACAACTGTCTGGTTCACTAATCTTCTCCTATAAGTAAAATTTGAGATTAAAGCCAAATTCACCATCAAAGGAATCACAGCCGATTCCAGAACATCACATTGTGATGTCATGAGACAGTTTGGAATACAGCCTTACCTGTGATGTCATCACATTCTCATGTCATCATGTCATTAGAATGTGATGACATCACAATGTGATGACATGACGGGTAAGGCTGTATTCTAAACCTCATACTATACTAGATTTGGCCAGAATGTAGCATGTAGTACGCAGTACGGAAATCTACAATATGCCAAAAATACCTGGATGTCGTACTGAAAACACTGTAACAGTAAAAGTTACTGTAAGTATTGTAACAGTGTGGTGTTAGTACTTTTACTACAGTAATGGATCTGAATACTTACTAAATACGGCACCATTGAGGCTCTCAGGATAATATATACTGTATATATATATATATATATATATATATATATATAATTTCATCATATATAATTTTTTCATAAATAATGAAATCATCCTTTATTCTT
>CM025833.1:36208069-36228560 GCA_014673565.1 Sebastes schlegelii | reverse complement strand
ACTCCATGTCACTCCTCCATGTCGCTCCTCCGTGTTGCTCCTCCTTGTCACTCCTCCAAGTCACTCACCCATGTCCCTCCACAATGTCATTCCACCATATCAACCCTCCTTCCTGATCAATCCTGTGACTTCTCCAAGTCACTCCACCATGTCCATCCTCCATGTCACTACTCCACATCAATCTTCTATGTCACTCCTCCATATCACTCCTCCATGTCTTTCCTCCATGTCACTCCAACATTTCACTCCTCCATGTCACTCCTCCAAGTCCCTCCTCCATGTCAATACTCCATGTCACTCCTCCATGTCGCTCCTCCGTGTTGCTCCTCCACATCAAGCCTCTATGTCACTCCTCTATGTTGCTCCTCCAAGTCACTCCTCCATGTAACTCCTACATGTAGCTACTCCATGTCACTACTTCATGTCACTCCTCCATGTAGCTACACAAACTCAATCCTCCTTTACACTCTTTCATGTCACTACTCCATATCGCTCCTCCATGTCCCTCCTCCATCTCACTCCTCCATGTCATTCCTCCATGTCACTCCTCCATGTATCTTCCTCCATGTCGCTACTCTATATCACTCCTCCATGTCACTCCTCCATGTCACGCCTCCATGTCGCTACACAAACTCACTCCTCATGTTACTACTCTATGTCGCTACTCCATGTCATTCCTCTATGTCGCTACTCCATGTCACTCCTCCATGTCACTACTTCTTCTCACTCCTCCATGTCACTCATCCATGTCATTCCTCCATGTCACTCCTTTATGTCACTCCTCCAATTCACTCCTCCATGTCAGTCCTCCATTGTCACTCATCCATGTCCCTCCTCCATGTCACTCCATCCTATCAATCTTCCTTGCTTATCCGACCTGTCACTTCTCCATGTCACTCTTCCATGTCTCTCCTCCACGTCACTCCTCTATGTCACTCCTCCATGTCACTCCTCCATGTCGCTACACCAACTCAATCCTCCTTGTCACTCCTCCATGTCGCTCCTCCATGTCACTCCTTTATGTCACTCCTCCACATCAATCCTCTATGTCACTCCTCCATGTTGCTCCTCCAAGTTACTCCTCCATGTGACTCCTACATGTCACTCCTCCATGTCACTCCACCATTTCACTCCTCCATGTCACTCCTCCAGGTCACTCCTCCATGTCGATACTCAAAGTCACTCCTCCATGTCACTACACCATCTCACTCCTCAATGTCACTCCTCCATGTCACTCATCCATGTCATTCCTCCATGTCACTCCTTTATGTCACTCCTCCAATTCACTCCTCCATGTCACCTCTATATGTCTTACATGTCACTCCTCGATGTCAATCCTCCATGTCACTACTCATGTCACTCCTCCATGTCGCTCCTCTGTGTTGCTCCTCCATGTCACTTCTCCAAGTCACTACTCCATGTCCCTCCTCCATGTCACTACTCCATGTCACTCCTCCATGTCGCTCCTCCGTGTTGCTCCTCCACATCAATCCTCTATGTCACTCCTCCATTTCACTCCTCCATGTCACTCCTCCATGTCGCCAATTCCATATCAGTGCTCCATGTCGCTACACCAACTCACTCTTCCATGTCACTTCTCCATGTCGCTTCTCCATGTCACTCCTCCATGTCAATATACCAACTAAAACCTCTTTGTCCATCCTCCATGTTGCTACACCAACTCCCTCTTCCATGTCACTCCTCCATGTCGCTACTCTATGTCACTCCTCCATGTCGCTACACCATGTCAACCCTTTATGTTACTCCTCCTTTTCACTCCTCCATGTCACTCCTCCATGTCAACCCTTTATGTTACTCCTCCATGTTACTCCTCCATGTAACTCCTCCATGTCAATCCTTTATGTCACTCTCTCCAAAGTTACTCCTCCATGTCACTCCACCATTTCACTCCTCCATGTCACTCCTCCAGGTCACTCCTCCATGTCGCTACTCAAAGTCACTCCTCCATGTCACTACACCAACTCAATCCTTCTTGTCACTCATCCATGTCACTTCTATATGTCTTCCATGTCACTCCTCCATGTCCCTCCTCCATGTCACTCCTCCACGTCACTCATCTATGTCACGCCTCCATGTCACAACTCCATGTCACTCCACCTAGTCGTTATTCCATGTCACTCCTCCATGTCGCTACACCAACTCAACCCTCCTTGTCACTCCTCCTTGTCACACCTCCATGTCACTCCTCCATGTCGCTACACCAACTCATTCCTCATGTCACTCCTCCACGTCGGTACTCCATGTCACTCCTCCATGTCGCTACACAAACTCAAACCTCCTTGTAACTCCTCCATGTCACTCAGTCATGTCATTCCTCCATGTCACTCGTTATGTCACTCCTGCAATTCACTCCTCCATGTCATCTCTATATGTCTTCCATGTTAATCCTCCATGTCCATCCTCCATGTCACTACTCCATGTCACTCCTCCATGTCGCTCCTCCGTGTTGCTTTTCCACATCAATCCTCTATGTCACTCCTCCATGTTGCTCCTCCAAGTTACTCCTCCATGTGATTCCTACATGTCACTCCTCCATGTCACTCCTCCAAGTCACTCACCCATGTCCCTCCGCGATGTCACTCCACCATATCAACCCTACTGGTTATCCGCCCTGTCACTTCTCCATGTCACTCCTCCATGTCTTTCCTCCACATCACTCCTCCATGTCACTTCTCCATGTCATTCTTCCATGTCTCTCCTCCACGTCACTCCTCTATGTCACTCCTCCATGTTTCTCCTCCATGTCGCTATAACAACTCACTCCTCCATGTCACTCCCTCATTTCAATCCTCCATGTCACTCCTCCAGGTCACTCCTCCATGTCGCTACTCAAAGTTACTCCTCCATGTCACTCCTCCATGTCACTACTCCATGTGACTCCTCCATGTCACTACTTCATATCACTCCTCCATGTCGCTACTCCATGTGACTCCTCCATGTCGTTCCACCAACTCACTACTCCACGTCGCTCCTCCATGTGGCTCTTCCATGTCACTCCTCCATGTAACTCAGCTATGTCCCTCCTCCATGTCACTCCACCATTTCACTCCTCCATGTCACTCCTCCAGGTCACTCCTCCATGTCGCAACTCAAAGTCACTCCTCCATGTCACTACACCAACTCAACACCTTCTTGTCACTCATCCATGTCACTTCTATATGTCTTCCATGTCACTCCTCCATGTCCCTCCTCCATGTCACTCCTCACGTCACTCATCTATGTCACGCCTCCATGTCACACCTCCATGTCACTCCACCATGTCGTTATTCCATGTCACTCCTCCATGTCGCTACACCAACTCAACCATCCTTGTCACTCCTCCATGTCACACCTCCATGTCACTCCTCCATGTCGCTACACCAACTCATTCCTCATGTCACTCCTCCATGTCGGTACTCCATGTCACTCCTCCATGTCGCTACACCAAACTCAAACCTCCTTGTAACTCCTCCATGTCACTCATTCATGTCATTCCTCCATGTCACTCGTTTATGTCACTCCTCCAATTCACTCCTCCATGTCATCTCTATGTGTCTTCCATGTCAATCCTCCATGTCCATCCTCCATGTCACTACTCCATGTCACTCCTCCATGTCGCTCCTCCGTGTTGCTTTTCCACATCAATCCTCTATGTCGCTCCTCCATGTTGCTCCTCCAAGTCACTCCTCCATGTGACTCCTACATGTCACTCCTCCATGTCACTCCTCCATGTCAATCCTCCAAGTCACTCACCCATGTCCCTCCGCGATGTCACTCCACCATATCAACCCTACTTGGTTATCCGCCCTGTCACTTCTCCATGTCACTCTTCCATGTCTGTCCTCCACGTCACTCCTCCATGTCACTTCTCCATGTCATTCTTCCATGTCTGTCCTCCACGTCACTCCTCTATGTCACTCCTCCATGTTTCTCCTCCATGTCGCTATAACAACTCACTCCTCCATGTCACTCCACCATTTCAATCCTCCATGTCACTCCTCCAGGTCACTCCTCCATGTCGCTACTCAAAGTTACTCCTCCATGTCACTCCTCCATGTCGCTACTCCATGTGACTCCTCCATGTCACTACTTCATATCACTCCTCCATGTCGCTACTCCATGTGACTCCTCCATGTCGTTCCACCAACTCACTACTCCACGTCGCTCCTCCATGTTGCTCTTCCATGTCACTCCTCCATGTAACTCATCTATGTCCCTCCGCCATGTCACTACACCAACTCAATCCTTCTTGTCACTCCTCCATGTCACTCATCCATGTCACTTCTCCATGTCTCTCCTCAATGTCGCTCTAACAACTCACTCCTCCATGTCACTCCACTATTTCACTCCTCCATGTCACTCCTCCAGGTCACTCCTCCATGTCGCTACTCAAAGTCACTCCTCCATGTCACTCAACCATGTCATTCCTCCATGTCACTTGTTTATGTCACTACTCCAATGCACTCCTCCATGTCACTTCTATATGTCTTCCATGTCACTCCTTCATGTCCCCTCCGACATGTCACTCCACCCTATCAATTTTCCTTGGTGATCCGACCTGTCACTTCTCCATGTCACTCTTCCATGTCGCTTCTCCATGTCACTCCTCCATGTCAATACACCAACTCAAACCTCTTTGTCCATCCTCCATGTCGCTTCACCAACTCACTCTTCCATGTCACTTCTCCGTGTTGCTCCTCCATGTCACTCATCCATGTCCCTCCGCCATGTCACTCCACCATATCAATCTTTCTTGGTTATCCGCCCTGTCACTTCTCCATGTCACTCTTCCATGTCTCTCCTCCATGTCATTCCTCATGTCACTCCTTTATTTCACTCCTCCAATTCACTCCTCCATGTCACTCCTCCATGTCACTCATCCATGTCCCTCCGCCATGTCACTCCACCCTATCAATCTCCCTTGGTGATCTGACCTGTCACTTCTCCATGTCACTCCTCCATGTCACTCCTCCATGTCACTTCTCCATGTCTCTCCTCCATGTCGCTCTAACAACTCACTCCTCCAAGTCACTCCTCCATGTCACTCATCCATGTCATTCCTCCATGTCACTCCTTTATGTCACTCCTCAAATTCACTCCTCCATGTCACTTCTTTATGTCTTCCAAGTCACTCCTCCATGTCCCTCCTCCATTTCGCTCCTCCGTGTTGTTCCTCCAAGTCAGTCCTCCATGTAGCTCCTCCATGTAGCTGCTCCATGTCACTCCTCCATGTCGCTACACAAACTCACTCCTCATGTCACTCTTCCATGTCACTCCGCGATGTCACTCCACTATATCAACCCTCCTTTTTGATCCCCCCTGTCACTTCTCCATGTCACTCCTCCATGTCTTTCCTCCACGTCACTCCTCTATGTCAATCCTACACGTCACTCCTCCAAGTCATTCATCCATGTAACTCCTCCATGTAGCTACTCCATGTCACTACTCCATGTCACTCCTCCATGTCGCTCCTCCGTGTTGCTCCTCCAAGTCACTCCTCCATGTAACTCCTCCATGTAGCTACTCCATGTCACTCCTCCATGTCGCTACACAAACTCACTCCTCATGTCACTCCTCCGTGTTGCACATCCTTGTCACTCCTCCAAGTCACTCACCCATGTCCCTCCACGATTTTACTCCACCATATCAACCCTCCTTCATGATCAACCATGTCACTCCTCCATGTCCATCCTCCAAGTCAAAACTCCATGTCACTCCTCCATTTCGCTCCTCCGTGTTGCTCCTCCTTTTCACTCCTCCAAGTCACTCACCCATGTCCCTCAACGATGTCACTCCACCATATAAACACTCCTTCCTGATCAACCCTGTCACTTCTCCAAGTCACTCCTCCATGTCCATCCTCCATGTCACTACTCCATGTCACTCCTCCATCTCGCTCCTCCGTGTCTGTCCTCCACGTCACTCCTCTATGTCACTCCTCCATGTTTCTCCTCCATGTCGCTTCACCAACTCACTCTTCCATGTCACTTCTCCGTGTTGCTCCTCCATGTCACTCCTCCATGTCACTCCTCCATGTCGCTACTCTATGTCACTCCTCCATGTCGCTACACCAACTCAATCCTCCTTTTCACTCCTCCATGTCACTCCTCCATGTCAACCCTTTATGTTACTCCTCCATGTTACTCCTCTATGTCACTCCTCCATGCCAATCCTTTATGTCACTCCTCCAAGTTACTCCTCCATGTCACTACACCATTTCACTCCTCCATGTCACTCCTCCAGGTCACTCCTCCATGTCGCTACTCAAAGTCACTCCTCCATGTCACTACACCAACTCAATCCTTCTTGTCACTCCTCCATGTCACTTCTCCAAGTCACTCACCATGTCCCTCCGCGATGTCACTCCACCATATCAACCCTACTTGGTTATCCGCCCTGTCACTTCTCCATGTCACTCTTCCATGTCTCTCCTCCACGTCACTCCTCCATGTCACTTCTCCATGTCACTCTTCCATGTCTCTCCTCCACGTCACTCCTCTATGTCACTCCTCCATGTCAGTCCTCCATGTCACTTCTCCATGTCTCTCCTCCACGTCAATCCTCTATGTCACTCCTCCATGTCACTCCTCCATGTTTCTCCTCCATGTCGCTATAACAACTCAGTCCTCCATGTCACTCCACCATTTCACTCTTCCATGTCACTCCTCCAGGTCACTCCTCCATGTCACTCCTCAAAGTCACTCCTCCACGTCACTCCTCCTTGTCGCTACTCCATGTGACTCCTCCATGTCACTACTTCATATCACTCCTCCATGTCACTACTTCATATCACTCCTCCATGTTGCTCTTCCATGTCGCTCCTCCATGTAACTCATCTATGTCCCTCCTCCATGTCACTACTTCATATCACTCCTCCATGTCACTACTTCATATCACTCCTCTATGTCACTCATCTATGTCACTTCTCCATGTCTCTCCTCCATGTTGCTCTAACAACTCACTCCTCCATGTCACTCCACCACGTCATTCCTCCATGTCAATCCTTTATGTCACTCCTCCAAGTTACTCCTCCATGTCACTCCACCATTTCACTCCTCCATGTCACTCCTCCATGTCACTCCTCCATGTCGCTACTCAAAGTCACTCCTCCATGACACTACACCAACTCAATCCTCCTTTACACTCTTTCATGTCACTCCTCCATATCGCTCCTCCATATCCCTCCTCCATGTCACTCCTCCATGTCATTCCTCCATGTCACTCCTCCATGTATCTCCTCCATGTTGCTACTCTATGTCAATCCTCCATGTCACTCCTCCATGTCATTTCTCCATGTCTCTCCTCCATGTCGTTCTAACAACTCACTCCTCCATGTCACTCCACCATTTCACTCCTCCATGTCACTCCTCCAGGTCACTCCTCCATGTCGCTACTCAAAGTCACTCTTCCATGTTACTACACCAACTCACTCCTCAATGTCACTCCTCCATATCACTCCTCCATTTCTCTCCTCCATGTCGCTATAACAACTCACTCCTCCATGTCACTCCACAATTTCACTCCTCCATGTCACTCCTTCAGGTCACTCCTCCATGTCACTACTCTATGTCACTCCTCCATGTCACCCCTCCATGTCACTCTTCCATGTTACTACACCAACTCACTCCTCAATGTCACTCCTCCAATTCACTCCTCCATGTCCATCCTCCATGTCACTACTCCATGTCACTCCTCCATGTCGCTCTTCCGTGTTGCTCCTCCTTGTCACTTCTCCAAGTCACTTCCCCATGTCCATCCTCCATGTCACTACTCCACATCAATCCTCTATGTCAATCCTCCATGTCACTCCTCCATGTCACTCCTCCAATGTCGCTATTCCATGTGACTCCTCCATGTCGCTCCACCAACTCCTTCTTCCATGTTACTCCTCCATGTCACTCCTCCATGTCAAACCTTTATGTCACTCCTCCAGGTCACTCCTCCATGTCGCTACTCAAAGTCACTCCTCCATGTCACTACAACAACTCACTCCTCAATGTCACTCCTCAATGTCACTACTTCATGTCTCTACTCCATATATCTCCTCCATGTCGCTACTCTATATCACTCCTCCATGTCATTCCTCCATGTCACTCCTCCATATATCTCCTCCATGTCGCTACTCTATATCACTCCTCCATGTCACTCCTCCATGTCATTCCTCCATGTCACTCCTCCATATATCTCCTCCATGTCGCTACTCTATATCACTCCTCCATGTCACTCCTCCATGTAAATCCTCCATGTCGCTACACCAACTCACTCCTCAATGTCACTCCTCCATGTCACTACTTCTTCTCACTCCTCCATGTCACTCATCCATGTCATTCCTCGATGTCACTCCTTTATGTCATTCCTCCAATTCACTCCTCCATGTCACTCCTCCATGTCACTCAATCATGTCCCTCCTCCATGTCACTCCATCCTATCAATCTTCCTGGGTTATCCGACCTGTCACTTCTCCATGTCACTCTTCCATGTCTCTCCTCCACGTCACTCCTCTATGTCACTCCTCCATGTCAAGCCTCCATGTCGCTACACCAACTCAATCCTCCTTGTCACTCCTCCATGTCGCTACTTCATGTTGCTCCTCCATGTCACTCCTCCATTTCACTCCACGACGTCTCTCCTCTACGTCACTCCTCATGTCACTACACCAACTCAATCTTCCTTGTCACTCCCCCATATCACTCATCCATGTCATTCCTCCATGTCACTCCTCCAAGTCACTCCTCCATGTAACTCCTCCATGTAGCTACTCCAAGTCACTACTCCATGTCGCTCCTCCATGTCGCTACACGAACTCACTCCTCATGTCACTCCTCCATGTCACTCCTCCATGTCACTCCACCATTTCACTCCTCCATGTCACTCCTCCAGGTCACTCCTCCATGTCGCTACTCAAAGTCACTCCTCCATGTCACTCATCCATGTCATTCCTCCATGTCACTCCTTTATGTCACTCCTCAAATTCACTCCTCCATGTCACTTCTATATGTCGTCCAAGTCAATCCTCCATGTCCCTCCTCCATGTCGCTCCTCCATGTTGCTCCTCCAAGTCAGTCCTCCATGTAACTCCTCCATGTAGCTACTCCATGTCACTCCTCCATGTCGCTCCACAAACTCACTCCTCATGTCACTCTTCCATGTCACTCCTCCAAGTCACTCACCCATGTGCCTCCGCGATGTCACTCCACCATATCAACCCTCCTTTTTGATCCACCCTGTCACTTCTTCATGTCACTCCTCCATGTCTCTCCTCCACGTCACTCCTCTATGTCACTCCTCCATGTCGATCTAACAACTCACTCCTCCATGTCACTCTTCCAGGTCACTCATCCATGTATCTACTCAAAGTCTCTCCTCCATGTCACTACACCAACTCAACCCTTCTTGTCACTCCTCCATGTCACTCCTCCATGTCACCTCTATATGTCTTCCATGTCACTCCTCCATGAACCTCCTCCATGTCACTACTCCATGTCACTCATCCATGTCACTCCTCCGTGTTGCTCCTCCACATCAATCTTCTATGTCACTCCTCCATGTTGCTCCTCCATGTCACTCCTCCATGTCACTCCTCCATGTATCTCCTCCATGTAGCTACTCCATGTCACTCCTCCATGTCCCTCCTCCATGTCACTCCACCATATAAACCCTCCTTTCTGATCAACCCTGTCACTTCTCCAAGTCACTTCTCTATGTCCCTCCTCCATGTCACTCCTCCATGTCACTCCTCCAAGTCACTCATCCATGTCCCTCCGCCATGTCACTCCTCCAAGTCACTCCTCCATGTATCTCCTCCATGTAGCTACTCCATGTCACTCCTCCATGTTGCTCCTCCGTGTTGCTCCTCCACATCAATCCTCTATGTCACTCCTCCATGTCACTCCTCCATGTGACTCCTCCAGGTCATTCCTCTATGTTGCTACTTCAAGTCACTCCTCCATGTCGCTCCTCCATGTCCCTCCTCCATGTCACTCCTCCATGTCATTCCTCCTAGTCACTCCTCCATGTATCTCCTCCATGTCACTACTCTATGTCACTCCTCCATGTCACTCCTCCATTCGCTACACCAACTCACTCCTCAATGTCAATCCTCCATGTCACTACTTTTTGTCACTCCTCCATGTCACTCATCCATATCATTCCTCCATGTCACTCCTTTATGTCACTCCTCCAATTAAATCCTCCATGTCACCTTTATATATTTTCCATGTCACTCCTCCATGTCCATCCTCCATTTCACTACTCCATGTCACTCCTCCATGTCGCTCCTCCGTGTTGCTCCTCCACATCAATCCTCCATTTCTCTCCTCCATGTCGCTATTACAACTCACTCCTCATGTCACTCCACCATGTCATTCCTCCATGTCACTACTTTTTGTCACTCCTCCATGTCACTCATCCATATCATTCCTCCATGTCACTCATTTATGTCACTCCTCCAATTCACTCCTCCATGTCACTACTCCATGTCACTCCTCCATGTCACTCCTCCGTGTTGCTCCACCACATCAATCCTCTATGTCACTCCTCCATGTTGCTCCTCCAAGTCATTCCTCCATGTAACTCCTACATGTAGCTACTCAATGTCACTACTGCATGTCACTCCTCCATGTCGCTCCTCCGTGTTGTTCCTCCAAGTCACTCCTCCATGTAACTCCTCCATGTAGCTACTCCATATCACTCCACCATTTCACTCCTCCATGTCACTCCTCCAGGTCACTCCTCCATGTCGCTACTCAAAGTCAATCCTCTATGTGACTCATCCATGTCATTCCTCCATGTCACTCCTTTATGTCACTCCTCCAATTCACTCATCCATGTCACTTCTATATGTCTTCCAAGTCACTCCTCCATGTCTATCCTCCATGTCACTACTCCATGTCGCTCCTCCATGTCGCTCTAACAACTCACTCCTCCAGATCACTCCTCCATGTTGCTACTCAAAGTCACTCCTCCATGTAACTACACAAATTCACTCCTCAATGACACTCCTCCATGTCACTACTTCATGTCACTCCTCCATGTCGCTACAGAAACTCAACCCTACTTGTCACTCCTCCATGTCACTCATCCATGTCATTCCTCCATGTCAATCCTTTATGTCACTCCTCCAATTCACTCCTCCATGTCAGTCCTCCATGTAACTCATCCATGTCATTTCTCTATGTCACTCCTTTATGACACTCCTCCAATTCACTCCTCCTTGTTACTCCTCCATGTCACTCATCCATGTCATTCCTCCATGTCACTCCTTTATGTCACTCCTCCAATTCACTCCTCTATGTCACTAATCCACATCAATCCTCTATGTCACTCCACCAAGTCACTCCTCCATGTCACTCCCCCATGTCGCTATTCCAAGTTACTCCTCCATGTTGCTCCTCCATGTTGATCCTCCATGTCACTCCTCCAATTCACTCATCCATGTCACTCCTCCATGTCACTCCTCCATGTCACTCCTCCATGTCACTCGTCCATGTCACTCCTCCATGTCACTACTTTTTGTCACTCCTCCATGTCACTCATCCATATCATTGCTCCATGTCACTGCTTTATGTCACTCCTCCAATTAAATCCTCCATGTCACCTTTATATGTATTCCATGACACTCCTCCATGTCCATCCTCCATGTCACTACTCCATGTCACTCCTCCATGTCGCTCCTCCATGTCGCTCCTCCATGTTGCTCCTCCACATCAATCCTCCATTTCTCTCCTCCATGTCGCTATTACAACTCACTCCTCATGTCACTCCACCATTTCACTCCTCCATGTCACTCCTCCAGGTCACTCCTCCATGTCGCTACACCAAGTCACTCCTCCATGTCGCTACACCAACTCACTCCGCAATGTCACTCCTCAATGTCACTACTTCATGTCACTCCTCAATGTCACTACTCCATGTCACTCCACCATGTCACTCCTCCTTGTTGCTCCTCCTTGTCACTCCTCCAAGTCACTCACCCATGTTACTCCTCCTTGTCACTACTCCACATCAATCCTCTATGTCACTCCTCCATGTCACTCCTCCATGTCTCTCCTGCATGTCACTCTAACAACTCACTCCTCCATGTCACTCCACCATTTCACTCCTCCATGTCACTCCTCCAGGTCACTCCTCCATGTCGCTACTCAAAGTCACTCCTCCATGTCTCTCCTCTATGTCACTCTAAAACTCACTCCTCCATGTCACTCCTCCATGTCACTCCACCATTTCACTCCTCCATGTCGTTACTCAAAGTCACTCTTCCATGTCACTACACCAACTCACTCCTACATGTTACTCCTCAATGTCACTCTTTCATGTCACTCCTCCATATCGCTCCTCCATGTCCCTCCTCCATGTCACTCCTCCATGTCACTCCTCCATGTCGCTCCTCCGTGTTGCTCCTCCTTGTCACTCCTCCAAGTCACTCACCCATGTCCCTCCACGATTTCACTCCACCATATCAACCCTCCTTCCTGATCAATCCTGTCACTTCTCCAAGTCACTCCTCCATGTCACTCCTCCATGTCTCTCTTCCATGTCACTCAACCATTTCACTCCTCCATGTCACTCCTCCAAGTCACTCCTCCATGTCCCTCCTCCATGTCAATACTCCATGTCACTCCTCCATGTCGCTCCTCCGTGTTGCTCCTCCACATCAATCCTCTATGTCACTCCTCTATGTTGCTCCTCCAAGTCACTCCTCCATGTAACTCCTACATGTAGCTACTCCATGTCACTCCTCCATGTCGCTACACAATCTCACTTTTCATGTCACTCCTCCATGTCACTCATCCATGTCATTCCTCCATGTCACTCCTTTATGTCACTCCTCCAATTCACTCCTCTATGTCACTAATCCACATCAATCATCTATGTCACTCCACCAAGTCACTCCTCCATGTCACTCCACCATGTCGCTATTCCAAGTTACTCCTCCATGTTGCTCCTCCATGTTGATCCTCCATGTCACTCCTCCAATTCACTCATCCATGTCACTCCTCTATGTCACTCCTCCATGTCACTCCTCTATGTCACTCGTCCATGTCACTCCTCCATGTCACTACTTTTTGTCACTCCTCCATGTCACTCATCCATATCATTCCTCCATGTCACTGCTTTATGTCACTCCTCCAATTAAATCCTCCATGTCACCTTTATATGTCTTCCATGCCACTCCTCCATGTCCATCCTCCATGTCACTACTCCATGTCACTCCTCCATGTCGCTCCTCCATGTCGCTCCTCCATGTTGCTCCTCCACATCAATCCTCCATTTCTCTCCTCCATGTCGCTATTACAACTCACTCCTCATGTCACTCCACCATTTCACTCCTCCATGTCACTCCTCCAGGTCACTCCTCCATGTCGCTACACCAAGTCACTCCTCCATGTCGCTACACCAACTCACTCCGCAATGTCACTCCTCAATGTCACTACTTCATGTCACTCCTCCATGTCACTCCTCCATGTCACTCCTCCATGTCGCTACACAAACCCACTCCTCATGTTACTACTCTGTGTCGCTACTCCATGTCACTCCTCCATGTCGCTACACAAACTCACTCTTCATGTTACTACTCTATGTCGCTACTCTATGTCACTCCTCCATTTCACTACTTCTTGTAACTCCTCCATGTCAATCCTTTATGTCACTCCTCCAATTCACTCCTCCATGTCACCTCAATATGTCTTCCATGTCACTCCTCCATGTCCATCCTCCATGTCACTACTCTATGTCACTCCACCATGTCACTCCTCCTTGTTGCTCCTCCTTGTCACTCCTCCAAGTCACTCACCCATGTTACTCCTCCTTGTCACTACTCCACATCAATCCTCTATGTCACTCCTCCATGTCACTCCTCCATGTCTCTCCTGCATGTCACTCTAACAACTCACTCCTCCATGTCACTCCACCATTTCACTCCTCCATGTCACTCCTCCAGGTCACTCCTCCATGTCGCTACTCAAAGTCACTCCTCCATGTCTCTCCTCTATGTCACTCTAAAAACTCACTCCTCCATGTCACTCCTCCATGTCACTCCACCATTTCCCTCCTCCATGTCGTTACTCAAAGTCACTCTTCCATGTCACTACACCAACTCACTCCTACATGTTACTCCTCAATGTCACTCTTTCATGTCACTCCTCCATATCGCTCCTCCATGTCCCTCCTCCATGTCACTCCTCCATGTCACTCCTCCATGTCGCTCGTCCGTGTTGCTCCTCCTTGTCACTCCTCCAAGTCACTCACCCATGTCCCTCCACGATTTCACTCCACCATATCAACCCTCCTTCCTGATCAATCCTGTCACTTCTCCAAGTCACTCCTCCATGTCACTCCTCCATGTCTCTCTTCCATGTCACTCAACCATTTCACTCCTCCATGTCACTCCTCCAAGTCACTCCTCCATGTCCCTCCTCCATGTCAATACTCCATGTCACTCCTCCATGTCGCTCCTCCGTGTTGCTCCTCCACATCAATCCTCTATGTCACTCCTCTATGTTGCTCCTCCAAGTCACTCCTCCATGTAACTCCTACATGTAGCTACTCCATGTCACTCCTCCATGTCGCTACACAATCTCACTTCTCATGTCACTCCTTCATGTCACTCCTCCATGTCACTCCTCCAAGTCATTCACCCATGTCCCTCCACGATGTCACTCAACCATATCAACCCTCCTTCCTGATCAATCCTGTCACTTCTCCAAGTCACTCCTCCATGTCCATCCTCCATGTCACTACTCCACATCAATCCTCTATGTCACTCCTCCATGTCACTCCACAATTTCACTCCTCCATGTCACTTCTATATGTCTTCCATGTCACTCCTCAATGTCCATCCTCCATGTCCCTCCACGATGTCACTCCACCATATCAACTCTTCTTCCTCATCAACCCTGTCACTTCTCCAAGTCACTCCTCCATGTCCCTCCTCCATGTCACTACTCCATGTCGCTCCTCCGTGTTGCTCCTCCATATCAATTCTCTTTGTCACTCCTCCATGTCCCTCCTCCATGTCACTCCTCCATGTCGCTCCTCCGTGTTGCTCCTCCATATCAATTCTCTTTGTCACTCCTCCATGTCACTCCTCCATGTCACTCCTCCGTGTTGCTCCTCCATGTCACTCCTCCATGTCACTCCTCCATGTCGCTACTCTATGTCACTCCTCCATGTCACTACACCAACTCAATCCTCCTTGTCACTCCTCCATGTCGCTCCTCCATGTTGCTCCTCCATGTCACTCCTCCATGTCACTCATCCATGTCCCTCCGCCATGTCACTCCACCATATCAATCTTCCTTGGTGATCCGCCCTGTCACTTCTCCATTTCACTCTTCCATGTCACTCCTCCGTGTTGCTCCTCCATGTCATTCCTCCATGTCACTCCTCCATGTCGCTACTCTATGTCACTCCTCCATGTCGCTACACCAACTCAATCCTCCTTGTTACTCCTCCATGTCACTCCTCCATATTGCTCCTCCAAGTCAATCCTCCATGTAACTCCTACATGTAGCTACTCCATGTCACTACTCCATGTCACTCCTCCATGTAACTCCTCCATGTCACTCCTCCATGTCGCTACTCTATGTCACTCCTCCATGTCGCTACAACCAACTCAATCCTCCTTGTCACTCCTCCATGTCACTCCTCCATATTGCTCCTCCAAGTCAATCCTCCATGTAACTCCTACATGTAGCTACTCCATGTCACTACTCCATGTCACTCCTCCATGTAACTCCTCCATTTCACTCCTCCATGTCACTTCTATATGTCTTCCATGTCACTCCTCCTGTCACTTCTCCAAGTCACTCCTCCATGTCCATCCTCCATGTCACTACTCCACATCAATCCTCTATGTCACTCCTCCATGTCACTCCTCTATGTCACTCCACCATTTCACTCCTCCATGTCACTTCTATATGTCTTCCATGTCACTCCTCAATGTCCATCCTCCATGTCCCTCCACGATGTCACTCCACCATATCAACTCTTCTTCCTCATCAACCCTGTCACTTCTCCAAGTCACTCCTCCATGTCCCTCCTCCATGTCACTACTCCATGTCGCTCCTCCGTGTTGCTCCCCATATCAATTCTCTTTGTCACTCCTCCATGTCCCTCCTCCATGTCACTCCTCCATGTCGCTCCTCCGTGTTGCTCCTCCATATCAATTCTCTTTGTCACTCCTCCATGTCACTCCTCCATGTCACTCCTCCGTGTTGCTCCTCCATGTCACTCCTCCATGTCACTCCTCCATGTCGCTACTCTATGTCACTCCTCCATGTCACTACACCAACTCAATCCTCCTTGTCACTCCTCCATGTCGCTCCTCCATGTTGCTCCTCCATGTCACTCCTCCATGTCACTCGTTTATGTCGCTAAACCAATTCAACCCTCCTTGTTACTCCTCCATGTCATTCCTCTATGTCACTCCTCCACATCACTCCTCTATGTCACTCCTCCATGTCACACCTCCATGTCACTCCTCCATGTCGCTACACCAACTCATTCCTCAAGTCACTCCTCCATGTCACTCCTCCTTGTCACTCCTCCAAGTCACTCACCCATGTCCCTCTGCGATGTCACTCCTCCATATCACTCCTCCATGTCACTCCACCATGTCACTCCTCCATGTTTCTCCTCCATATCACTATAACAACTCATTCCTCCATGTCACGCCACGATTTCACTCCTCCATGTCACTCCTCCAGGTCAATCCTCCATGTCGCTACTCAAAGTCACTCCTCCATGTCACTCCTCCATGTCGCTACTCCATGTGACTCCTCCATGTCGCTCCAACCAACTCACTACTCCACGTCGCTCCTCCATGTTGCTCTTTCATGTCACTCCTCCATGTCACTACAACCAACTCAATCCTTCTTGTCACTCCTCCATGTAAATCCTCCATGTCACTCAACCATGTCATTCCTCCATGTAACTCGTTTATGTCACTCTTTCAATTCACTCCTCCATGTAACTTCTATTTGTCTTCCATGTCACTCCTCCATGTCCATCCTCGATGTCGCTACACCTACTCACTCTTCCATGTCACTCCTCCATGTCGCTCCTCCATGTTGCTCCTCCATGTCTCTCCTCCACGTCATTCCTCTATGTCACTCATCCATGTCACTCCTCTATGTCACTCCTCCATGTCTCTACTACATGTCGCTCTAACAACTCAATCCTCCATGGCACTCCACCATTTCACTCCGTCATGTCACTCCTCCATGTCCCTCCTTCATGTCGCTCCTCCGTGTTGCTCCTTCAAGTCACTCCTCCATGTCAATCCTCCATGTCACTCCTCCAAGTCACTCACCCATGTCCCTCCGCGATATCACTCCACCATATCAACCCTCCTTGGTTATCCGCCCTCTCACTTCTCTATGTCACTCTTCCATGTCTCTCCTCCACGTCACTCCTCTATGTCACTCCTCCATGTCTCTCCTCTATGTCGTTCTAACAACTCACTCCTCCATGTCACTCCTACATGTCACTCCTCCATGTCTCTCCTCTATGTCACTCTAACAACTCACTCCTCCATGTCACTCCTCCATGTCACTCCACCAGTTCACTCCTCCATGTCACTCCTCCAGGTCACTCCTCCATGTTGCTACTCAAAGTCACTCCTCCATGTCACTACACCAACTCACTCCTCCATGTCACTACTTCATGTCACTCCTCCATGTCGCTACTCCATGTCACTCCTCCATGTCGCTACACCAACTCAACCCTCCTTGTCACTCCTCCATGTCACTCATCCATGTCACTTCGATATGTCTTCCATGTCACTGTCCCTCCTCCATGTCACTCCTCCACGTCACTCCTCTATATCACTCCGCCATGTCACTACACACTCTCAAACCTTCTTGTCACTCCTCCATGTCACTTCTATATGTCTTCCATGTCACTCCTCCATGTCACACCTCCATGTCACTCCTCCATGTCATTCCTCCATGTCACTCCTCCATGTCGCTACACAAACTCAGTACTCATGTCACTCCTCCATTACGCTTCTCCATGTCACTCCTCCATGTCGCCACACCAACTCAACCCTCCTTGTAACTCCTCCATGTCACTACTCCATGTCATTCCTCCTTGTCACTCTTCCATGTCACTCCTCCATATCACTCCTCCGACTCATTTCTACATGTTTTCCTCGTCACTCCTCCAAGTCACTCCTCTATGTCACTACTCCACATCAATCTTCTATGTCACTCCTCCATGTCACTCCTCCATGTCTCTACTCCATGTCACTCTACCATTTCACTCCTCCATGTCACTCCTCCAGGTCACTCCTCCATGTCGCTACTCAAAGTCACTCTTCCATGTCTCTACACCAACTCACTCCTAAATGTTACTCCTCAATGTCACTCTTTCATGTCACTCCTCCATATTTCTCCTCCATGTACCTCCTCCATGTCACTCCTCCATGTCACTCCTCCATGTCGCTCCTCCGTGTTGCTCCTCCTTGTCATTCCTCCAAGTCACTCACCCATGTCCCTCCACAATGTCATTCCACCATATCAACCCTCCCTCCTGATCAATCCTGTGACTTCTCCAAGTCACTCCTCCATGTCCATCCTCTATGTCACTACTCCACATCAATCTTCTATGTCACTCCTCCATGTCACTCCTTCATGTCTCTCCTCCATGTCACTACAACATTTCACTCCTCCATGTCAATCCTCCAAGTCCCTCCTCCATGTCAATACTCCATGTCACTCCTCATGTCGCTCCTCCATGTTGCTCCTCCACATCAAGCCTCTATGTCACTCCTCTATGTTGCTCCTCCAAGTCACTCCTCCATTTAACTCCTACATGTAGCTACTCCATGTCACTCCTCCATGTCACTACACAAACTAACTCCTCATGTAACTCCTCCATGTCACTCCTCCAAGTCATTCACCCATGTCCCTCCACGATGTCACTCCACCATATCAACCCTCCTTCCTGATCAATCCTGTCACTTCTCCAAGTCACTCCTCCATGTCCCTCCTCCATGTCACTACTCCATGTCACTCCTCCATGTTGCTCTTCCGTGTTGCTCCTCCACATCAATTCTCTATGTCACTCCTCCATGTCAATACACCAACTCGAACCTCTTTGTCCATCCTCCATGTCACTCCTCCATGTCCCTACTCCATGTGACTCCTCCATGTCGCTCTAACAACTCACTCCTACATGTCACTCCATCATTTCACTCCTCCATGTCACTTCTCAAAGTCACTCCTCCATGTCACTACACCAACTCACTCCTCAATATCACTCCTCCATATCACTCCTCCAATTCACTCCTCCATTTCACCTCTATATGTTCTCCATGTCACTCCTCCATGTTGCTCCTCCAAGTCACTCCTCCATGTTACTCCTACATGTAGCTACTCCATGTCACTACTCCATGTCACTCCTCCATATCGCTCCTCCGTGTTGCTCCTCCATGTCACTCCTCCGAGTCACTCATCCATGTCCCTCCGCCATGTCACTCCAACATATCAATCGTCCTTGGTGATCCGCCCTGTCACTCCTCCATGTCTCTCCTCCACGAAACTCCTCTATGTCACTCCTCCATGTCACTCCTCCATGTCTCTTCTCTATATCGCTCTAACAACTCACTCCTCCATGTCACTCCTCCATGTCACTCCACCATTTCACGCCTCCATGTTACTCCTCCAGGTCACTCCTCCATGTCGCTACCCCAACTTACTCCTCAATGTCACTCCTTCATGTCACTCCTCCATTTCTCTCCTCCATGTCGCTATAACAACTCACTCCTCCATGTCACTCCTCCAGGTCACTCCTCCATGTCGCTACTCAAAGTCACTCCTCCATGTCACTACACCAACTCACTCCTCAAGTCACTACTTTATGTCACTCCTCCATGTCGCTACACAAACTCAATCCTCCTTTACACTATTTCATGTCACTCCTCCATATCGGTCCTCCATGTCACTCCTCAATATCACTACATCATGTCACTCCTCGATGTCACTCCTCCATGTATCTCCTCCATGTCACTCCTCCATGTGACTCCTCCATGTCGCTACACCAACTCAACCCTCCTTGTCACTCCTCCATGTCACTCATCCATGTACTTCGATATTTTTTCCATGTCACTGTCCCTCCTCCATGTCACTCCTCCACATCACTCCTCTATGTCACTCCGCCATGTCACTACACACACTCAAACCTTCTTGTCACTCCTCCATGTCACTTCTATATGTCTTCCATGTAACTCCTCCATGTCCCTCTGCCATGTCACTCCTCCACGTCGCTCCTCTATGTCACTCCTTCATGTCAAACCTCCATGTCACTCCTCCATGTCGTTATTTCATGTCACTCCTCCATGTCGCTACACCAACTCATTACTCATGTCACTCTTCCATGACGCTTCTCCATGTCACTCCTCCATGTCGCTACACCAACTCACTCCTAAATGTTACTCCTCAATGTCACTTCTCCAAGTCATTCACCCATGTCCCTCCATGTCACTCCACCA
>CM025833.1:36181420-36207969 GCA_014673565.1 Sebastes schlegelii | reverse complement strand
TGACCTCCGTTGACTTGAAGTAATTTCCTGCGTGCTCCGTCTGGAGACGGACAAACAATAAGACACACGACAAAGAGGCAGGCAGGACAGAGGTGTTACTCATTTGTATAACATGGATCCAAAGAAAAGAATAAGATAGAATAATGAGCAAATAACAGTGATTTAAACATCATAGGAATTAAAAATGATACACGTCCTATTATGTATTGATAATCACTGCATTGCAACCATCTTCATTATTAATATATCTGCAGACTAGTTTCTTTTGTTTGTCCAAAACCCAAAGATATTCAGTTTACCATCACATAAGACAAATAAAATCTACAATTCCTCACAATATGTAAGCTGAACCAGACATTTTTTAACCCTTGAAAAATGACGTTAATGATTAATCAAAATTGTTGCAGCTCAACTTCATTAACCTGGACAGTTTTGAGAAAATATTAACTTTAAAAACTGAAATTAACTTAATACATGAGTTAAATTAAGATAAACTTTTATTTTCTGGCCCCAAAAGGTTGACAACCCTTGCAATCTGACTTTAATTAAAATTAAAATGAATCATCCTTCACCTATTTAGTTGTATTTAATTTGATTAAATTGCATTGTTATTTATTAATCACTTATTTTATTGTATTTAACTTGTATAATTTTTATTAAATTGTATTGCTATTTTATTAATAACTTATTTTTTTTTAATGTTATAGTTATTTTTATTAATCACTTATTTCGTTGTATTTAATTTAATAATTTTATAAAATTGTATTGTTATTTTATTAATCACTTATTTTATTGTATTTCATTTATAAAATTGTATTAATCACTTATTTTATTGTATTTAATTTTATAATCTTTTTAAATTTATAATTTATTAATCACTTTTTTTATTGTATTTCATTTTATAATTCCATAAAATGTTATTGTTATGTTATTAATCACTTATTTCATTGTATTTAATTTGTATAATTGCGTTACATTTTATTGTTATGTTATTAATCACTTTATTGTATTTAATTTGTATAATTGTATTACATGTTATTGTTATTTTAGTAATCACTTACTGTATTGTACTTAATTTATAATTTCATTAAATTGTTTAATTTCATTAATCACTTATTTTATTTGTTTAATTTTATTATATTTGATTGTTATTTTATTCATCACTTATTTAGATTTTTTTACATTTTTATCATTTTATTGTCTTATCATTAATTATCAAACTGCTGAATTGTTTTGTCTTTTCTGGAAGAGAAATGCTGATATATTGATCTATATTTCAATCATTTTTCTTTATTTATATGAAATATATCAAACAACTCGATGTCTCCTGCATATCAGGTGAACCCGTGTGGGTTAAAAATAAAAATATATATCCATGAATACTTCCAGGCACTATCTAAATACATATTAGTATTTTTATAGATCAGAACCAGAGCTACAAATCAGGACCAGAGAGTTCAGGTTTGGTTTAGGATCTGAACATCTGAAGAGACGAACAGCGTAGAGGAGAGTAGAAAACAGTGTGTCTCACGTCCAGTCTGAAGACTTCATTGTGGCAGTGCGAGTTCCTCAGATACCAGGACACGTTCAACTGGACGGGTGACGACAAGTTACAGGTCTCTGGCATCACTAAGCACACACACACACACAAAACAGGACTGTCAGGAGTAAAATAGACAAAGAAAAACAAGCTATGCCAAACACATCCTGGGCTTATCTCTGTGCCGGACTCACGGACATGAAACTGATATTCATCTTCTCTGAATGAAACTGTCACACGTACTGTTCTACTTACGTTTGAGATGAATGAAGCTGTTGTTGAACAGAGTTTACGGAAGAAGAAGAAGTTCTGCTTCTTCAGAATTTCCTGGAATAAAAAAACAAACATAAACAACTGATTCTTCTGGTGAAAGTGATATTGGTTTGTTACATTTTATTGTATTTAATTTGAATAATTGTATTACATTTTATTGTTATTTTATTAATCACCTATTTTATTGTATTTCATTTATAGTGTTATGGAATTGTATTGCTATTTTATTAATCACTTATTTTATTGTCTTTATTTTGTATAATTGAATTACATTTTATTGTCATTTTATAAATCACATATTTTATTGTATTAATTTGCCTAATTGTATTACATTTTATTGATATTTTATAAATCACATATTTTATTGTATTTAATGTGTATAATTTTATTAAATTGTATTGTTGTTATTAATCACATATTTTATTGTATTTAATTTGTATAATTTTATTAAATTTTATTGTCATTTTATAAATCACATATTTTATTGTTTTGAATTTGCCTAATTTTATTAAATTGTATTGATATTTTATAAATCACATATTTTATTGTATTTAATTTGCCTAATTTTATTACATTTTATAAATCACATATTTTATTGTTTTCAATTTGTATAAATGTATTAGATTCTATATATATTTTATAAATCACATATTTTATTGTATTTAATTTGCCTAATTTTATTACATTTTATTGATATTTTAAAAATCACATATTTTATTGTATTAATTTGCCTAATTTTATTACATTTTATTGTCATTTTATAAATCACATATTTTATTGTATTTAATTTGCCTAATTTTATTACATTTTATAAATCACATATTTTATTGTTTTCAATTTGTATAAATGTATTAGATTCTATATATATTTTATAAATCACATATTTTATTGTATTAATTTGCCTAATTTTATTACATTTTATTGATATTTTAAAAATCACATATTTTATTGTATTTAATTTGTATAAATTTATTAGATTTAATAGATATTTTATAAGTCACATATTTTATTGTATTTGATGTGTATACTTGTATTTCATGAATCACTTGTTGTCGTTACTATGTATAGTGATCGATGTGCTGCTGCCTGTGATCAGCTGGGTGATCGATATGCTGCTGCATGTGATCAGCTGGGTGATCGATGTGCTGCTGCCTGTGATCAGCTGGGTTATCGATGTGCTGCTGCATGTGATCAGCTGGGTGATCGATGTGCTGCTGCCTGTGATCAGCTGGGTTATCGATGTGCTGCTGCATGTGATCAGCTGGGTTATCGATGTGCTGCTGCCTGTGATCAGCTGGGTGATCGATGTGCTGCTGCCTGTGATCAGCTGGGTGATCGATATGCTGCTGCCTGTGATCAGCTGGGTTATCGATATGCTGCTGCCTGTGATCAGCTGGGTGATCGATATGCTGCTGCCTGTGATCAGCTGGGTGATCGATATGCTGCTGCCTGTGATCAGCTGGGTGATCGATATGCTGCTGCCTGTGATCAGCTGGGTGATCGATGTGCTGCTGCCTGTGATCAGCTGGGTGATCGATGTGCTGCTGCCTGTGATCAGCTGGGTGATCGATATGCTGCTGCCTGTGATCAGCTGGGTGATCGATATGCTGCTGCATGTGATCAGCTGGGTGATCGATGTGCTGCTGCATGTGATCAGCTGGGTGATCGATGTGCTGCTGCCTGTGATCAGCTGGGTGATCGATGTGCTGCTGCCTGTGATCAGCTGGGTGATCGATATGCTGCTGCCTGTGATCAGCTGGGTTATCGATGTGCTGCTGCCTGTGATCAGCTGGGTGATCGATGTGCTGCTGCATGTGATCAGCTGGGTGATCGATATGCTGCTGCCTGTGATCAGCTGGGTGATCGATGTGCTGCTGCCTGTGATCAGCTGGGTGATCGATATGCTGCTGCATGTGATCAGCTGGGTGATCGATGTGCTGCTGCCTGTGATCAGCTGGGTGATCGATATGCTGCTGCCTGTGATCAGCTGGGTGATCGATGTGCTGCTGCCTGTGATCAGCTGGGTGATCGATATGCTGCTGCCTGTGATCAGCTGGGTGATCGATGTGCTGCTGCCTGTGATCAGCTGGGTGATCGATATGCTGCTGCATGTGATCAGCTGGGTGATCGATGTGCTGCTGCCTGTGATCAGCTGGGTGATCGATGTGCTGCTGCCTGTGATCAGCTGGGTGATCGATATGCTGCTGCCTGTGATCAGCTGGGTGATCGATATGCTGCTGCCTGTGATCAGCTGGGTGATCGATATGCTGCTGCCTGTGATCACGTTGTTTACATGTTTCCTGTTCAACGTATAAAAACACAACAAACATCCAACCAGGAAACTCACGCTGTCGACGTTCAGGGTCCAGATCCCCGGTTCGGAGACGGAACCGACCGGTCCGACCAGCCCCATCAGCACCAGGACCAGCACCAGCAGAGGCGCCGAGGTCCAGAGTCCCGGTCCGGTCCAACACGAACCCATTAGAGCTAAAAGAAACCCAGAAAACAGCCAGAACCGCCGCGACACCGCTCTCTGCTCCCACACTTCCGGGTTCCGGCTGACGTGTGATGCCTTCAGGGGCCGTGGGAAGTTTAAAGATATTTTTGTAAAGATGTTGTTTTTCACATTTCTGAATATCAGAGGTCACTGGATTCAAGTCCAAATCCCTTATTTTTAACAAAAGGTGCAGAGATGGGCATCATATTGGGCACTAAATTTAATAATTCATCTTTGTGCTTGTTGACCGATAGAGTCATTTGTTTAGTTTTCACATCTTTTACTGTCATTTTTGGGATATTTTTCATATAGGCCTATGGGATATTTGAATATTTTTAAAACTATTTTTTTCACATATTTTACTAATAATTTTCCCTTTTATATATATATATATATATATATATATATATATATATATATATATATTTCTCGCTAATTTCTCAACATGTTTTGGATATTTTTCACCTATTTCCGAATGTTTTATTTCATGTTTTTAGCCTCTTTACAAACAGATGTTTTTAAGTTAAGTGTTCACATATTTACAGCCACTGGTGTTATTAATAACAGGGATTCTCTGAAAGTTACATACAGCACCTTTAAGTAGCAGCAGTCGGTAACGTATAATATTCATAATGGAAAAATCTGATTTAAAAAATGGACATTTAGTGTTTGTGCATGGGAGTTTATTCTTGACCTTCATTTTAACCTGATATAATATTACATAACAATATGATGATATAATAATAAAATAATATAATCTTAAATTACTTTCAGCTTTTGGAGCTTTCAACCACATCTCAAGGTCTTCATCTTTGTGCTTGTTGACCGATAGAGCTAGCAAGTGGACCTTTGAGTCTAGATTATATTGTTACATAATTGACTGTAATTAGAAATAAAGGCCCGCTGTACATCAGAAAATATTAATAACATAGATGTTATCATTTATTATCTTCAATGTCAAATACTACCGCACAAATTTAATCCAAATGAAAGATTGGTACATTGAGATAAGTTGAGGTCTCAGGTTTTATGGTCCTGGTCTATAATAATAATAATAATAATAATAATAATAATAATACATTAAAATAGATAATGCAGACATAAATATTATGAATAAAAGACATGTTTTCTTATCCCCCCCACTTTATTTATTTATTTAATATTAAACTGCATGGATATAACATGAGAACCTCTTTTCCTAATAGGCCTCTAACTGTGACCACTACAGAACAATAACCATGATTATTTCAGGATTATTTATTTGAATTTTTTTTTTATTTAAGAATAAAAATATCAAGTCAGACATGATCTCCAGACCAGAAAACACTTTTAAAAACAACTTCTTCTTTTTTTTTTTCTTTTTTTTACTGATGTTAATTGTAAAAGTCACAATAAAAATTATTGACGCATCTTGATAATAATAATGATTATGCTGATTAAAAACAAAACTGTTAGGATGTACTTGATGTGGTGTTGCACTGGTATCAACGGCCAATTCAATACATATGATAAATGATAATTATTATTTATTATAACAGATGAAAATAGATAATACATAAATATAATAAATAAAAGAAAAAAGCTTTCCTTATCCTCCCACTTCATTTATTGAATATTGGAGACTTTTTTTTCTTTCTCTATATGATGATAATAATAGGCCTACATTGTATATATATATATATATATATATATATGATTTGTAGTCTCTAACTGTGACCACTACAAAACAGTGGGCATAATTATTTCATGATCATTGCAGTCAAAAACTCGGCTGACAATTCTAAAATAATGTTGAAAAGTTGAGTAATTAATAATAATGCATCATATTTTAATTGTTATATATTACAACGTCCTGCCAACAATGAGTGATTTTCTTGTCAGCAGACTTTCAGTAACCAAGAGGTGGCCGAAGAGAAAAGAATCAATCTAGTTCCACTCAGTCGATGCAAGCTTCATTTATTGTGATGCATTTTAAAAAAGCTCATTATTTAACAGTTCAGAAACATTAACAACACATTATGTTTGTAATTTGGTTTTAGTGGCTTCAAAGCCATTGACTCCTAACTATTTACACATTAAGTCGATTATTTTAGCTCTTAAATTCTTCATAGATTTCTCTGGAAACTCAGTAGTATTAAAATGATATCTGACAGTTATTTTAAGCAAAAGACAGAAACCACAGACAGAAGCATCAAAGTATTCCTCATGGTTAATGTAATGAGCTTCCCTTCAACACATTAACAACAATATACTTATCATTAGCTTTCTTAACTGATAGAACGTCATCTTGTTTCATCATGCAAAGAATATAATAATGAAAAACATCACTTTATGTATTGTGACAGTACTTGTTAATCATGAATAAGGCATGCTAACACTTTACCCTAGCCCTCGTCTCTTAACTGTTGTATTCATCACTCTTATAGAGGATGAGGAACACACTTTTTCTTTGCCTGGCTCTGCAGATTATATGATGCTGCAACAGTTCACTCAGCAGATTATATATAATACATCAAAATGTCCCATTGTCCTCACTGCTTCATGTTTAGAATCAATTACAGAACGCTGCTCTGATGTGACTGTTGTGTGAGAGCTGAGCCGTCCATCTGGATGATCCTACTCTGTCCCCTGGGCTCCTGCCTCTTCACCCAGCAAGTCACCAGCACCACCGAGGTGATCCAGCTCCATGTTGTCCTCTCGTCTTGGTTTCTGTCCTCTGGGGGGCCTAGAGAGACATGACAGAAAATGTCTTCAAGTCACAGAATAGTGTAGGAAGTGTTGAGTTTGATACGTAGCATGTAGCTTTTGTTTTCCCCGCAGTACCAAACACATACCAAGCTGTGATCCCAAAGTACACCAAACACTGAATGTTTGATATTACATCCCTACAGTCCTAACATTGATGTGTAAAGTACCTTGCAGTAGCAATACACGGCAGCATTGGACCCCACCATCAGCACCATCAGCACCAGGAGGACAACCAGTCTGATGATCAGATCTGTTACAGAGGCTGGAACAGATTCACAATCATGATTACATCAGTTCATACAGGAACATGTGTGCAGCACTTTCCTCTGAAGCTAAAGTTGCTTCATTCAAACTATTTTCAGCTTTTACATCTTGTATTTTTTTAAATGTGTGATTGTTACTTTCAGCTGAGAGGACACATGTCCACAAATCACAAGTCCTCATTGTCTTTGTGGTTGTATTCTGACTTATTGCTTCAGTATTTGCAGTGGTGTGGATCACACCCTGTGCATACTTCCTCTCAGCACCTGGAGGGGCGTGTCAGTGTTTGATTGACAGCAGCTGGCAGGCTGAGCTCCGGCAGGAGAACCAGAGACAAACATCAAACTTGTGCTGTAGCTCACAAGCCAGTAAGAGTAAAGGAGCACACCAGCATCTAAAGTGAGCAAAGAGATATCTGCAGGTATGTTAACATGCTGTTTAATGTGCTGCAGCTGAGCAGCTGATTAGTCATCTAGCCTGCAAACTGGCGTTAGCAGAGCACTTTCCCCCCGTGGATGTTTGTTTGGTGGCTCGTTCAACAAGCTAAGGTGCAGGACAAGATGTGGGTTCATGTTTGTAAGTTGGATCAGAAGCAGACTTTAGCAGGAAAGCTAATGTGGTTGTTGTTCTGAGTCTGTGTCTCTTGTGTTGTGTAGCAGGCTGCTGTCTGGCTCAGTGTGACCGTCTGCTATGTCTCCTACCGTCTCCTATGATAAAATGATGACGTTAGTTAATATGGTTTATTTGATTGGCTGTATGGAAACAAGTTCTCTATCAACGTAGAAGGACAACCAGCAGAGCAACAAGTTAATACAACACTAGAGGACTCCATCATGAGATCAAAAACATCACATATATATTTCTCCAGAGGAGAAACACAGATTGTTATTAACACAACAGATATGTAGCAGAAGACAACGCAATTTTAACTTCAGTTGGACTTTAATGCTATGAAACTTGTTTTTGCTGACTTTAGTGGTTGAATTCCTCACAAAGCTGCACTTCTTATCCTCTGTCTTCTACTGTGTGCATGGTATTTAAAGAGTCCTGGGTAAACTGATCCACTCTATAGTCCATGAACAAAAATCACAAATCTGCAGACTGCAGCTTTTCTGGATGGAAGTGACTTTTCTTTATCTCATTAACACTAAAGGTGTTTTCATGCAGTCAAATAATTGTAGAAACTGGCTGATTCAGATTGTCAGGTGATCAAATAAACACATAATAAAATGTAATGAACTAAATGAATTATTCTGAACAGCAGCAATAAACATGAAGACATTGCTGTCTCATGCATGTAAAACAGTTGGCCACCTCATGACGTTTTATCTGATTCAGATGAATAATACTTTAAAGCCTGCGTGCGTTGTCAGTGTCACATTTCCCTGTTTGACTCAGATTGTCCATGAAGTTACCTGAGACAGTGAGATGGAGCGGCTGGCTCTCAGATGAGAAGTTATAGGAGAAAACATAGAGGTGATAAACACAGCGGTACTCCCCTCGCTGGGCGGGCTCTGCAGCAGAGAACAGGAAGTGGGCAGAGTGATTGACAGCTGGCAGGGTGTGGTTCTGTGATGTAGCTGAGGTGGTCAGAATAAGCTGGAAGGAGCCTCCTGGGTACTGTGGCAGGATGGAGCAGCTGATGGTGAAGCTGGAGCCCATGAGCACCTGAATCCCCTGCTGATTGGCCTCAGAAACCCCGTCAATGAAGGTAGCGAAGGAGATGTTTGGCTGAGTCAGGATATCTGTTAACACAGTGGAAGATGAAACATGAATCATCTTTATTTGTTTTGTCAAAGTGATGAAAACTGAGCCCAGTAAGATGACAAGATTTGTTTATTAGCAGGAGCCATGGGAAATGGAGGACTCTTGGATTCATATTTAATATGGAGGACTTAGTGAGCAACTGCTCATTGAAAAAGTTAAGGATGTGACTGTCACTGTTCAGGGTTACCTGAGCAGATCACCTCCACGATGGAGGAGCTTATCGTGTTGGCAGTTAGCTTTAAACACTCCCGTAGCATCAAATGAGACTCAGCACAATAAGACTGGATCCTCCACACAGGCCTCTCTGAAGAACTGGTGTTTATGTTTGTTGAAACAGCAGAACCACAGTCCAGTCGATTACACACTGCAGCTGCAAACTTCTGGTCCCATTTATAGACTTTATCAGCCACTGGTCTCCACTCTCCATGTTGTTTCATCTCTGGCGTACCATCACAGCGACTGGATCCTCCGAACAACCTGATATCATCAGGCTCTGAACAGAGACAGGAGAATAATTAATAAAATAAATAAAGTAATTTACATAAATCAAATCAAAGCTACAGCTCCTCTTCTACCTGAGCAGGTGAGTCCAGCAGCTTTGCCAGGTGAGCTGGTGTTTCTATCTGAGTCTGAGCTGTCACAGTCCAGGAGAGCAGACTCATGGCCTCCACACTGGAACTCTTTGGTCCACACTGGAGCCTCCACGTCTCCATAGAGCGCCCCCTGGAGGACTGAAGGAGCCCCACAGCCAAGCTCCCTACAGACCACCTCAGCATCCTGCAGGTCAAAGTCATCTTCACACACTGAGGACCACGACTGGTTGGACTGGTTGGACTTCACCTCCAGTCTGCCTGAACACAGACTAGTCCCATTAACCAGCCTGACGGATTCTGAAGAAAGACAGCGACAGAGATAATTACAAGTTGAACTCTCTTATTCAGGTTTTTGACCTTCTCATTCTCTACAATCAGCCAGTGAACAACAACTAGTCCCACCGGCACTGCAAGGCAGACAACCTCAATCCAGACTGTTCTGCTGTGTTCTCCCTTGGTGGCTGAATAAGATCTCTAACTCAATGCTGCCTTTTCATTTCTTATGCACTTCTGCCTTGCTGCATGCTCCTACAACAACGTGACACTTGTGTCAGGTGGAAAGTCAAACTGAGCACTTCTTCTTGATGACTTCTCCTTGATCTACTGTGGCTTGGATGATACCTTGTTTGTACGTTGCTTTGGACAAAAACGTCTGTGAAATGTAAATATAAGTGAAAAGACTGTAGAGATTACAGTTATAGCTGATGGATTTGCTGCTGTTACCTGAACACTTGATCTCCAGGTTGGAACGGGAAGTGTCAGACCTTGTCCATATACACTCCCTAACTGCAGACTTGGACTGAAGACAAATTGAGCTAATCTGCCATATACGTTTGTCAAAGTCACTCTTTCTCCGCCCTGTTGAAACAGCAGTGCCACAGTCCAGTTTTCTACACACTTCATCTGCTGTCTTTAGATTCCAGCCAGACATTCGGTCATCCACTGGTCTCCAGTATCCCCGTTGTTTCATCTCCAGTTCACCAGCACAGCGACTGGATCCTCCCACCAGCCGGACATTATGGAGCTCTGAGCAGACAGGAGTAATTGGTGAAAACAGATGAAGTCACATTTATTAAAATGGAAACTCAAATCAAATCAAATCAAAGCTGCAGCTCCTCTTCTACCTGAGCAGGTGAGTCCAGCAGCTTTGCCAGGTGAGCAGGTGTTTCTATCTGAGTCTGAGCTGTCACAGTCCAGGAGAGCAGACTCATGGCCTCCACACTGGAACTCTTTGGTCCACACTGGAGCCTCCACGTCTCCATAGAGCGCCCCCTGGAGGACTGAAGGAGCCCCACAGCCAAGCTCCCTACAGACCACCTCAGCATCCTGCAGGTCAAAGTCATCTTCACACACTGAGGACCACGACTGGTTGGACTGGTTGGACTTCACCTCCAGTCTGCCTGAACACAGACTCTTCCCATTCACCAGCCTGACAGAGTCTGGAGAAGAAGAGAGAGAAAGAGAACCATGCAGACAGAGAGATGAAGTACTAGTGCAGCGCCCGTTCAAAACATGTCCTTTAGAACGGGCTGAATGTTTGGTCTGTGGTGTTGCTGCTTGCAGCTTTCTCGAGAACCGCTCATCCAAACTTCACACTCGACTCTGAGCTTCTTTGGGTCCTGAGTAAAACACCTGCCATCACATAGTTGCGTCACACACCCAAGTTGTGTCGACTCAGAAACATTAATGAAATACACTCTGGTTCACGGGAAAAAACACCAGGAGCTGACTTGACCCTCTAACAGATATAGATTTATTATGATGTTTCTGTATGAAGAATACTGAATTATGTTAATATTCTAACTGATTGTACCCCAAAGTATCTTACAAAAGACCCCAAAACACTTAAAACATATCTCAACTGTATAGTACTAACTGTGTACTTCTACTTCAGAGGACAACATTGTAGTACTGCATTTACCTGACAGAGAATTGTTACTGCAGATTCAGATTTTATTCATCATTCATTAAACTGGCATCAGAGAAGTGAAAGCTCCACCTTGAACAGACGTTAAGTACATTTAAACACATTGTGCTGTTAATGTCTCTCTGTCAGTCGTCACTTGAAGTAAAACTTTGAATGCAGGACTTTTGCTGTGCGATATTAATATTTTTGTTATTAATAGTTAATACTTTTACTTTATAAACATTTTTGAGTACTTTTTCTACCACTGCCAATACCTACATTCCCAGTTAGAGAGGGTGAAGAGTAACACAAGAAGATGTTTGGTCTGGGCCCCCAAGTCACTAAATACGGCCCTGAAAAACAGATGGTGAAATACACTTAAAGGGACTATTTGTAACTTTGTACGCGCATAAATGTAGCGGGTCGTCACACATGCGCGCTCGCATATGCTCGTTTGCGTGTAGCCGCTGTCCCCTCCTCCTCTGCCTGCTCGCCTTCACTCAGACAGCTCAGCTCGCTCCACCTCTAGACGTGAACGCTGCTCACTCCACACTGCAGAAGAGTTAGTTTAGCTCTGAGAATATCTAGTGAATGTTCAGGGGACGTTTGAGCAGAAATAACTGCTGCAGCTCCTCCAGACCAACAGAGGTTTCCCGTGTCTTGTGAAGTGACGGAGCTCTACAGAGATTTACGTAGGCTTCTCGTTACCGACCGGGTGCCGGTGTCTCCTCTGCTCTCTCCGGCTGCAGAAGGAGAGAGCAGGGAGTCAAGCTGCAGAGCGCCGCTGCTTCAGACTGCGCTGAGGCAGGAAAAGCCAACACTAGGATCAGATCTAAATCATGTCCATGGAGAGACCTTCGTCTGGTCAGCTAACATTACTGCCAAGCAGCTGAAATATAGAGTGATATTGTTCTTTTAGCTGACGTGTGTCGCCTCACTGTTTTGAGTGATGCTCGTTCAGGTATATTAAGCGCGAGCCCGACGCTGACTTTCGTTGATTTCATGGCCACAGGTGTCGCTGTTAAGAAGCATTTCTGAAAGTTACAAATAGTCCCTTTAACGGAGGTAAATCCCAAATTGGCTCATTAGTGGCTTGCTCTGACATAACCACCGCGGTTATAAAGTAGAGCATGGATTTCATTAGCGGAGGTATTTTGCTGGCAGTAATGTTATTAGTGTTATGAGTTATTATCAAGTCTTACACCGGGGAAATACAGTCTTACACACGGGGGGAAAATAACACCCAGGTCTCGACCGTTCAGAACAGTCCGATTATTTGGCCCCGAGGAAGTGCTGCTTGTAGCAGTGTGGAGAACCGCTCGTCGCTGTTTGACTCCAGAGAAGTGAATTTGGTTGTTATCCAGCATTCATATAGTGTTAGCAGGCTATGTCCAGGATCCAGCAGCAAAAGTGACCGCTGCAGATGACATGCTCGTCTCAATCTGCAGAGCCCTGAAGCCTGTGTGTTTGTTTATTCAAAGTTTATTAATATTGAATGTGTCGCGTGTCCAAATTACACCGAATTTGAAAAAGCACCCCTTTGGGTCCCCAGCAATACAACCACCAAGTGTGAAGTAGATCAGATGAGTTGTTCTCGAGATATACAAATAACACAGACAGACAGAGAGTCCTTGCTTCATAGTTAGAGAGGGCATAGCAAAGAATACACTGACACATTACAATCAATGCAGTAGTCCTACTGTGTGTGCCCATTTGGTGAGGATAGTTTTGTTGAGATTATGAGAGGTGTTGGTTCATTAAGGATCATTCAGTCCTTGTTTGTCAGTACATGTTTCTGAGCACTGTTCCTTTTCCTGCATTTGACATTTCCTTTCCCAGTTTTTGAGACTTTGTCCTCTTACCCATTGACCCCTGTTCTGTCAACTCTAAAGATAGTCATAGTTTACCTCAACGGAGGTTTGAGGTACACACACATACACACACACACACACACTAGATCAGACATTGTTTTGTGTGCACAACCAGGTGCAACACCAGGAATGCCTTGGAGGACTGAGAGACTGTCCAAAAGTGTGCACCATTTGTAAGAGTCATGGTGTCCCACCCAGCTCCACTAGTGGAAGAAGGTCAGTTCAGTGACAGTCCCCTACTGGTGGCTGCTGTAAGAGGAATATCAGTATGGAAGGTTTGAAGCCATGAGCCTCCAGCAACAAGCCCACTGATGAGCTTTCTTTGCATTTGTGTTTTTGTGTTGTGGATACTGATGTTGTTACCTGAGCAGGTGATCTTCAAAAAGGTAGGAAAACTTAGATTCGGAGAGCTTCCTTCTAAACATTTCGTCAGTCTAGATTCAGACTTAAGACAGTAAGGTGAGATCGTCCATGAAGGTGAAAATGGACGTGTTGTTGAGGAAATCCGAACCACAGAACCACAGTCCAGAAGTCTACAAAATCTGTCTGCTGACTTCAGGTCCCAGTAACGGTCATCCACTCCTCTCCAAACTCCCTGGTGCTTCACCTCTAGATCACCAGAACAGCGGCTGGATCCTCTCACCAACCGGATATAATCAATCACTGAACACAGGTAAGAGAGTAATTAGTAAAATAATCTCTTGTGTAATTCTTCTTTTGTATATTTGTATTCTGTTTACCTTTGAAAGCATCATGTTCTTCTGTCTGGAGACCTGGGGAGAATCCTAAAAGAGATAATGCAAAGGGTGATAATGAGTTGTCCTGCTCTGGACAGGTCAGGCAGAAAGGTTGCAGTAGAAGCATCCCGTCACACATTTCTACTGAGTTATCATACAAACAAGCCAACAAAGCAGATCTAGTGCTCACAAACCCATGCTTCAAACTTCAGTCTGACACAACTAATTCAGTTCAAAATACGGTATTCTTGAATTGGGGGTCAAATGTAGTTTTGTTGGGCTTCCCTGCAGGGTCCTATCAGGATCAGGTCAGGTTGCATTGGAGCTCTGTGGATTTTGTCCCCAATCTCTTCAATTGGAGAATCATTTAGAGTGGATTATTTCTTAATGTTACTCCTGAAAAGCTGCAGTCAGCAACTTTGAGAAAATATGATAAAAAGTTATTTTCATAAAAGTGTCACTATATCCTGACAGTAGAGAGACAGATGATCTGGGAAGAAATCACATTCCTCTGCCTCCTCCTAGTGCTCCTAATGGCATTTGCAAGATTCCACCACGCCTGAACCAAAACAACCAATCAGAGCCGAGCAGTCTAATTAAATAATTAATTAACTAATTACTAGTCTAATTAATTCATGAATTGATTGATATGTATATATGTGTGTGTGTGCATATATTTACAAATGTATATATACACGTGTATGTACTGTATGTATTTATACATATGTATACTGTGTGAGAGAGTGAGCGTGTGTTTTGGGGTGGAGTCTATAGGGTGGATATATGGGGAGAGGAGAGGTTAACAATAAAATAAGTAAATAAATTAACAAAAATAAACAAATTTAAAGAAAAATAAAATAAATAAATAAGTAGTTAACTAAGGGGAAGCATAGGGAAGGAAATAAATAAATAAATAAATAAATGAGCAAGGAACATAATTAATTCTAATAATAATTAGAATAATAATATCAGTTATAACAACGAGGGTGGCGCAGCCCCGTCCACCGGCAGCGACGCACAACGTCAGGGACCTCCAGAGCAGGTCAGCAGGGTCAGTCCGGCAGGGCCAACCAGGTTATTGTTTTATTTAGTACTTATTGATTTGAACTTGTATTTGTGCATATATCCATTTTCTATACATATATACAAATACATTATTTTATTTTCATTTTTTTTTTTTTTTTATTAGACTGAAATCAAACACAACAGTTGTTCAGCCAGCTATTCTGTAAATCAACTGTAACTAATAATATAGTTAAATTCAATGAGAGTTCCACCTTTATTCCCCTAAACAGCTGTTTATTAATAGATTTATTCTCATATAATTGTTATCAAATATATTTTATTTTGAAATTCCTTCTCAAATATTTCAGAAGATCTTAACAGGGTCAAAAGAAAATAAATGTTTTATGGTTTAATTTGTTTATTGAATTTTAAAGTAAAATAGTACTAATACTGTAACAAATAGTGAAATATGTTGTTGTTAACAACAATAATGAATTACTGTGTAATTGTTTGGGGCTTTTACTTTGTTAACAGCAAGTAACCAGACATCTTGGCCTCCTTGTATTTCTAGCTGTAGCCACCAGAGGGTGATACCAGACTATTGTTTGTGTGTGTCTGTGTTTATACCAAAGTTCTGGCTACATAAATATGTCCACACAGCACAGTGACATTGTGATTGGCATTCAGTTCTGATTAAGGTCATAGTAAGCTGAAAGTTAGTGAAAACAATGTGTAACCGAGCCATAACTATTCCATACAGGGACGTAGCCATGGTTTAGACATTAGTGAAGTCCACAATGTTTTCTGTTAATGGAGATTAAGAATTAAGAAAACAATAAAGGCTTTTGACCTAAAACTATGTAATTTAACATAATGTTTGACCATCATGATAACGCCCAAAAAGCTCAAAGAGAAAACTTGTTCTAGTTAAATTATTATTATTTTATTATTTACACATTTCACAGCCTTCGTCTGAACATTTAATTCTTCTGGAAATATTTGCCCTGTAAAATCATATTCTGTAAATCAAAAGAGCAGATTCAGAAAGCTTTAAAATAATGTTTCATTAATTATATTTGTTCACAAATTACAAAAAAAAGTATGATGAACGGTTCACTGATTATTTTACAGAAAGTAGGTGAACATTGTATTGATAAATTACAGCACCCTCGTTCTCACCCCCCTCCCCAACGCCGAGCCGTGTGTTGGCTCATCCTGATTTATCATTTCAAGCCCCAATATTCCTATAATATCAAATAATATCCATACAGGGACTGAGAATATAAATAGTAGAGTTTATTGATTTTATAGTGAATTTAACAGCCACTTTATACCCTTTTATATAATATGATATAATATAATAAGAAGAAAAAGAACAAGAATAATTAAAAAATATTCTTATTAATTGACGTTTCTGTCATCTGTTTTGTATTTTAATTTATGATTTATTAAATCTTTATCTTAGTTTTAATAGATCATATAGTAACATACATTCTGTTCTGATTCTTGATTATTTATTTACTCTTCTGTTTTATTTTCCCTTTTATGTATTGATGCATTTATTTTTTATTTATTTATTTTTCATTTATTTATATTTATTTTTAAATGTCTGTATTTGTATGTTCTGACCTCTTGACATGACAAGTAAATTTGTCAATAAATGTAGGAAAAATAATATTATAAATAAATGTAGCCGTTGATTAATTGATAAAGTGTGACATAAATGGATATTTCTGTTTTAATTAGATTTTTTATTTATTTATTTTTGCATTAATTCTCTTTTTATTTATATGCTGTTTTATTTTCCCTTTTATTTGTTTATGTTTTTAATTTACATTTTATTAATTTTTGCATTTATTTCTTTATTTTTGCATTTATTTTTATATACATTTATATTTAAATGTATCTATGCATTTATTTATTTATTTCTGCATGATTTTACCTTTGCATTTCACCCCTTATTTATTTCTGTATTCTTTTCTTTACACATTTCTTTTTAAATGTCTTTATTCATTTCTGCCTTATTATGCAAATAATGGGGCTGTCACTCAACATTAGTCATGGGGTCAGAGCATTCAAATACATACATTTTAAAAGAAATACCAAAAAATAAATGAACAAATAAATAAAACCTGTTATAAAATGAAGCGTTTGGCGCGCTGCTGATGCACTTGACTGCGATGTGGCCGTTCTGCTGGCTTCATGAGCCTGCGGCGTCCTAAACATCTACTCTAGGAGGTAACAGAGATAAAAACAAACTCTCTGTGCAGAGAAAGAACTGACAGCTGCTGATTCTGAGGACAGACGGGATGGACGTCATGAATAAAACACCACAAACTAAGCAGAGCATTCTCCAGGGCAGCTCCCGAGCTTTGGAACTCCCTCCCAAAACTCAGCAGAGACTCCGATTCCCTCACCTTATTCCAGTCCCGCCTCAAGACCCATCTTTTCTGCTCTGCTTACTTGTAGCCCGCCTCCCCTTACCCATTTGTCCGTGTGTATGTATGAGAGTGTGCCTCTGTATGTCGCCTGTGTTTGTCGTTCGTCTCCTGTTTGTCTCACACCGTTTCCCCCCGAAAGTGTAAAGCGTCTTTGAGATCTTTAAAAGCGCTATATAAGTTTAATCTATTATTAAGCCTGTTTTTTACTTTTCAGTTTTTAACTCCGTTTAGTTTCACGCCCCAATATTCCTATAATATCAAATATACACGGACTGAGAATATAAGTGGAAGGGTTTGTTGATTTTATAGTGAATTTAAGAGCCTACTTTACACGCTTTTATATAATATGAAATAATAATAATAAATACATACATGCAAATGCATAAATAAATGAATGCAAGAAAAATAAATAAAAGGGACACAATTAATACATTAATATTAGTTTTTGGTTCAATCAAATCAATCAATAAATAATAGCAAAAATGATCAAAAAATACATGTAGCCATTAAGTAATTGATAAAATGTGACATAAATCGATATCTGTTTGTATTAAGTCCCTTATTTATTTACTTGTCTGTTTTAATTATTTTTTATTTATTTGTTTTTATTATTTTTTAAATAAATGTATTTATATTTGCATTTATTTATTTTTTGCATTTATTTTACTACTACTTTACACCTTTTTTTATATAATATGATATAAATTAATAATAATAATAATAATAATAATAATAATATAATAGCCTAATATTTAACAAAAATATTCCTGTTAACTGATGTTTCTGTCATCTGTATTGTATTTATACCTTATGATTTAATAAATCTTTATCTAGTTTTAATTGATCATATCATATAGTAATGTACATTCTGTTCTGGTTCTAGATGTGATTATAATACAGTATGTTTCTCCTGTAATATTAATATTATAGGGACCGTCGGTCTGTGCATCCTGTCCAGAGGTTCTTCAGAATATGACCCACTCAGAGACATCAGTACCACCACACCCAGCACGCTGGATCAGAGACAACGTGAGTTTCAGACCTGAGTGAACACATGCTATTTGGTCTCTGCCTCTAAGCAAGTATAGAAACATCCTGAAAGCACACAGCTTCTCTCAGCTCTCTGCCTCACTTATTAAGAGTTTCAAACGTCCATCATTAAACCAGAGTCCTACCTGAGGTCCAGAGCAGCACAATCAGCACTCTGTGATCCATGTCCACTCAATGTGCCTGTCACTGTGTCTTCTTCATCTGCTGTCTCTGTCTCTTTATCAGACCAAGAGTCAGGCCCAGCCCCCTGAGGCAGTTCTGCTGGTTTTTTTCTTTTTCTTTTATATAACTTTTTAATTTTCAGTGTAATTTGGGCTGTTTTCTCTCAGGACATGAGATATCTTATTTTGAGGCATCTATTTGGTGAAATATGTAAATTCAAATAAAACATAATATGAATACTTAATGGTAAAACTTTACACGAAGATGTGCTGAGTGATGTTTATCAGAGAGATGTTTATCTGAATTCATGTGTTGAGCAACACCATGAGTGGTTTGAGGTCAGGTTTAAAAACTAACACAGTGATGCTGTTGAAGCGTTATTGTACGGAGCAGATTAATAATCAATCATTAATTAATATCAAAATATGTTTATTTAATATCCAAAAATAAAAAAATGACTAAACCATGAATTGTCGTAAAAGGTGCAGGAGAGTGATGACACTCAGCTTCAGATATCACACACAATTAGTTTTAATATCAGAGTTCTACCATGTGCCACCCAATTTAGTAAAAAGAGCTTATTGATGATATCAATTTCTTAAACAAACCTTATTTAAGATGTATTTCTACCACCTTTCAATGTTTTGTGATGTGCAGATAGGAGGTTGTGCTGGTTACCAGGAGTGGTACCAGGTTCCGTCTGGACCTCAGCCTTTGGATCTGTTGGATCCCCGGGCCAAACTCGGCGTGACTCGTTTCTCTCCGTCAGTGGCTATATCATTTGGATATGGTCAGCTGACACGTTTCCTCAGTGCGACTCGGCATGAATCTTTTTCCCCATCTCCATCTCTCTCTCTGGTGTAGCGGGTCTCTGTGCCATTTCTCCAAACCCCCTTCTCGTGACTTGTAGCCGTCCTGGCATCATTGCCAGTTCAGAATGTCCTCTATTTAAAGTCCTTCCTTGTTGAAGTCTCTTTTCAGAGCAGCTGACGGGTCAGCAATCAAGACCAGAGCAGGAGTGAGAGAGATGATCTGACATGCAGAATTCAGAGTTCTTTTAGCCGTAGTTGGAACCTGTTGAAGAGGACTACATCCGCTGCAGAACGGTACCAAACACCGATATGATATAAACCACTGAATAAAACCTGATCAATTGAATTAAAATGTATTCCAGTTAAACAACATAGATCAACCTTGTTATCATAACATATAGGTATACAAACATTACAACAGACAGGCCTATATACAGTATGTAGATATACACTGAATAACATTGATGCTGGTGCTGACCCGTCTCCATCACCAAAAGCGCATGTGAGCATCAGAACTGGACCACGGAGCAATGGAAGAAGGTGGCCCGGTCTGATGAATCACTTTTTCTTTGACATCATGTGGACGGCAACAAGTTCGAGGTGTTGACTCGGCCTCCAAATTCTCCAGATCTCGATCCAATGGAGCATCTGTGGGATGTGCTGGACAAACAAGTCCGATCCCTGGAGGCCCCACCTCGCAACTTACAGGACTTAAAGGATCGGCTACCGACGGCTTGGTGCCAGATACCACAGCAGACCTTCAGAGGTCTAGTGGAGTCCATGCCTCGACAGGTCAGGGTTCTTTTGGCGGCAAAAGGCGGGACCTACTCAGTATTAGGCAGGTGGTCATAATGTTATGGCTGATTGGTGTATGTGTGCTAATTACACAGTTATGAAGGGATAATGTTAATGATGATCTTGCAAATGTATAAATGGCCGCATCATCGACATACATTTGGCAGCCAACCCCAGGACAACTCTCAGGTATCGTTTATATACATGCTAAATAGGAAAGGACCTAGAACCTGCCCCTGGGTTATCCCCATGCTATTGGCATGGAGGGTGTACATTTCCCCACTGACTCTCACATGTTGTTCTCTTCCCCTGAGGTACGTGTCAAACAATTGTGAGGCATAGTTAGATAATTGAAATTTGGGAAGTTTGGATATCAACTCACTGATTAACTGTATTGAACAAACTGCTCCCACAGCATGGCCTTCATCCTTTATAGCCTTTATTTATTTATTTTCAATTAGATGGCAGTCTCAGTAGACTGTTTGGGTCTGAATCCAAATGTTGCTGATGCAGTAACTGATTTGTTATTGGCTCAAGTAGTTGGGTTCTGTATTTCTTTATCAGTGCAGAATCAAGTTTGATGTCTTTGGCCTTTGAGTTGCTGAAGTGACTCATCATTTTGCTTACTTAGACCTCTTTGATGTAAAGAACAGATTTCTAGTGTTCTGGTCCACCATGTTGGGTGTTGGTTCTACTGGTTCAAATATTCTCTGCAAGTTCCTGTACTGACTCTACAAAAAAACATTGAATTCATTTGCAGTTGTTGCATTATCAGAGATAGGTTCGTTGTTTCCTCTCCGTTCCTTTATTCTCTGATTGCTCTTCCATGTGTTAGTGTAACTGTCAATTAAACCATTAACAGCTGTCATTAAATCATCACAGCATGTTTCTGTTCTCTTTCAACGTCTGCCATGCATGCACTGCAACACATTAGGCCTTATGCTTTATTAGTTGACCTCCAAGACATCTGAAACTTACAGTTCATAATATGACCAGTGACATAAGAGCATTAAGCCTGGCTAACATCAACTTCTTTGATTTTGAGTAAGTGAAGAACGTCAGCCTCAGTAAGCTTCATCTTCAGAGTGTGAAGGGTCGTCCTGGACTCAAACCGAGGCTTCTGGAAACTTAAGAGTTAAGACTTATCAGCTCTGCTCTTTGGTCACATGTGCAGTTTCCTCTTCATCTTCTAATCAGGCTTCGTGCAGTATCTCTCTTAACGTCAGTTTCCAGGATTTGCTAACAGGAAGCTGCAAGTGCTAATCATATACTGACATCCTGCACCCTGGTGATGTTTTTAACATTAGTTAAATGTCAGGTACCGCAGTAACATTTACTAACTGGAACTGGACTGTGTTCCAGCAAAAGTGTGACGTGTTTCTACCATTTAGGAAGCCTGAAGGGCAAAATATTCAGATTCTAACTTCACCCCATTTAAAAGTGTGATTTAGTGTTTTTACACTGGTTTTAGACTGCATTTTATAATCAGGTCCAGGCTCCACAGTACATTAGTACATTTTCAATTTGCTCGACTTTAGACTTTCTAACAAACAGAGGAAAATGTTTGCACCAACAGATATTTAGGACCTTAGCAGCATTTATTAATATCACATATCAATGTTCCATCATTTGTTCTGATCAACAGTCACATGACTGAAACTCCTCCTTATCTTTAAATATCAAACATGTCTCACTCCTCACGCCTCCTGACTTGAAAGCTACAGTACTTGTTTCATTAATGGTGCATGTGCAGCTGTATTTAACTTCATTCCATTCAGTTACAATAGATATGAAATCCATGTCAGCATATTTACAGTGAAAACAATCAAATCATATATAGAAACTTCTCAAACTGCTCCTGAAGCATCATCCTTTTTCTCCACTGTTCATTCACATCTTCAACAAGTTCCAAAGTCTCAAAGAAGAACTCAACAAATGTTTCTAATGTGAAACTATTAACTATTAATAGTAAAACTATGACGCTATTAAACTATTGTAAAAGCAAAAGTCCAATGAAAGTGACACTTAATGCAACTTCAAATGTACATTCATTTTGGTGATATGATTAGAACAGTGGCTCTCAAACTGTTTCCACCAAGTACCACCTCAGAGAATATTTGTGTCTCCAAGTCCCACATTATGACCGATGTTAAAATACAGCAGCGTGGGCCTACACTATTCGGCAATGCACAGTTCACACAGGAGGCACATTTATTCCTCATAAGAATATGACTTATTGTTGACTTGTGTGAAAGAGGTAGCACTAGAACTGGCTCTGAAACTCTTCCTCACAACTCTCCTACTACACAAGAGGCAGCCTCTCACACTAGGCCTGCACCAGATGAGGAACATCTGCCATGTGCAATAACACGGTTCAATATTGTGATGACGATATGACTTGTGATAAATAAACAAATATTGAAGTGTGCATATTAGCTATACATAAACATCTACTGTATTCAGGCTCAATGTTGTTTGTAGAGCAGCAACAGTAATGTTTACAACAGTCCCCATATCAACTCCTTCATATCTCACCGGAAACAATCTAACATGTTAAGAACAGAAATCATATTCCTGAGTGAAGTTTATAAAGACTGAAGAACACAGACATCAGTCAGTCTCAGTCCTTCCTCCTGTCCTCTGTCCTTCTGTCCTCCTGTCTTCTGTCCTCTTGTCCTCTGTCCTCCTGTCCTCTGTCCTCCTGTACTCATCAGCTGAAAGCAAACAGCTCCTCTTCACTCTATCATTCCTAATGTTACTGCAGCAGAGGACGGAGGACAGGAGGACAGGAGGACAGGAGGACAGGAGGACAGAGGACGGGAGTAGGAAAGGGATAGAGGACAGGAGGACAGGATGACAGAGGACAGGAGGACAGAGCAGAGGACAGAGGACAGGAGGACAGAGGACGTGAGGAGGACAGGAGGACACAGGACAGGAGGACAAAGGACAGGAGGACAGGAGGACATGAGGAAATGAGAAAAGGAGGAGAGGAGGACTGGAGGACAGAGGACAGGAGGACTGGAGGACAGAAAGAGGAGGACAGAAAGACAGAGGACAGGAAGACAGGAGGACAGAGGACAGGAAGACAGGAGGACAGAGGACTGGAGGACAGAGGACAGGAGGACAAAGGACAGGAGGGACGTAGGACAGGAAGACAGGAGGACAGGGGACAGGAGGACGGAGGACAGGAGGACAGAGGACAGGAGGACAAAGGACAGGTGGACAGGAAGACAGGAGGACAGAGGACAGGAAGACGGGAGGACAGGAGGACAGGACGATAGGAGGACAGGAGGACAGGACGATAGGAGGACAGGAGGACAGAGAGAGGAGGACAGAAGGACAGAGGACAGGAAGACAGGAGGACAGAGGACAGGAAGACAGGAGGACTGGAGGACAGAGGACAGGAGGACAAAGGACAGGAGGGACGTAGGGACAGGAGGACAAAGGACAGGTGGACAGGAGACAGGAGGACAGAGGACAGGAAGACGGGAGGACAGGAGGACAGGAGGACAGGACAATAGGAGGACAGGAGGACAGAGAGAGGAGGACAGAAGGAGGAGGACAGGAGGACAGGGAGAGGAGGACAGGATGATAGGAGGACAGAGAGGAGGAGGACAGAAGGACAGAGGACAGGAAGACAGGAGGACAGAGGACAGGAAGACAGGAGGACAGAGGACAGGAAGACGGGAGGACAGGAGGACAGGACAATAGGAGGACAGGAGGACAGAGAGAGGAGGACAGAAGGTCAGGAGGACAGGAGGACAGGGAGAGGAGGAAAGAAAGGACAGAAGGACAGGAGGACAGAGGACAGGGAACAGAGGACAGGAGAATAGAGGACAGGATACGTGAGGACAGGAGGACAGAGGACAGGAGGACAGAAGACAGAGGACAGATTTCTGAGTGCTTGTGATACTTTGTGAAGATAATAAATGAATAACACAGAGGCTCCGTAGTCTGCAGCTCATCACCGCTTCCTGTCTAAAGCGGCGGTGGATGAGAGACTGCGGGCTGAGCAGATTGAAACGTGGCTTTCCTTTAACCGTTTCATCATGTTCATGCTTGTTGAACAGGTGTAATAATAATAACGTATCTCGGCTTTACACTTGCAAAGTTTTATTGAACTTAGGAGTAGTTGTCTGTGATCATCTGTTCACAGACTGACTGACTGTCTGTTGATGTGAGCGGAGAGCTCCGACAGCGCAGCAGAGGAGATGATGCAGCTTTAGCCCGGCGGCCAGTTTAATACCTAGTTACGTTAATCATTATAAGGATTGTTCTTATTCATGGCGTTTCAGACAGCCTTTTGCGATGAGTTCATTGTGCATGTTCATATGATGACGATGAAGAGAGCTGGTAAGCGTACCCCTACAGAGAGCCGGTACGCGTACCACAGTTTGAGAACCACTGGTTTAGAACATGTAGAATTAAGTTCATGATAGTCGACTCTGTTTACAAGCTTCATGTTATGTTGGTAACTTTGATCTCATGGACACCGCATGTCTGCTTCATGACAACAACCCCTCCTCCTTTGCGATTGCTCTCACCCACATTGTGTGACTGCTTGATATCTTATCCCTTCATTTCCTGTGTAATGAGCACACTTATATATCAACATGTATGCGCCTGTCTGTGTAGTGTTTGTATACCTACATGTTTCAGTAACAAGGTACATCTGTGTTGTGTAATTGGTTAATTCGTTTAACTCAATTGATGGAGTTGTATTCAGTGGTTTATATCCTGAGTGTCTGATGTCTATTTGTAACAGATGAAGTCCAGATTTCAAATATGGAAGAATTCCTCAAGTGAAACAAATGAACTAGTATTAATCCTGCAAAAGAAGTTTAACTGAAAGAACCAGTATTCTTTGTTAGGTGGGAGGAGACGCCGCACTAAACGCCGCACCCCTTTCTCAAATGAGAAGAAGGAGCCATCAGCTAGTCTTGGTGGTCTTCTGCTCTTGGAGCTGGTCTCTTTTCCTTGAGCACCTCACGCCAGGCTGAGATCGTCATCCAGCCTACCGAATATGGCTAAAGAGCCTTCCTTGCCAAACCATCTGTTTTGCTACTCTGTGGCCTTGCCGCTATGCTCTGAGGCCTGAGGCAGCCCTACTGTATCCACGACGTGCTGCTGGTACCAGCCAGTGTGAAGAAAAGAGACTTTAAAGAAAGGCTTTAAGTCAAGAACCTTTTGAACTGAGTGACCCCTCCAGCTACGAGAGGGGGGTCTGAAGAAATGACAGAGATGCTGCACCAGACAGAGAGAGACGGAGATGGAAAACTGCATGGAGGTAACATGCCAGTCGACCATATCCGAGGATGCCAAAGAGAGCCATTGAGGGAGACAAACGACTCAATCCGGGTCGTACAAGTTGGATCCAAAAGATCCATAATGGCGTGTTCCAGACAGAATGTGACATCACTCTACTCCAAACAGCACAACCTCCTTCCACTCCAGCCTACTCAGCCAGGGGGATGTATAGAATCATTTACAGAAGAGAAAGAGTTTGATGACTAGACTAGTAAACACATTTATAGTCCATTAATAAATAAGGTCAGTTTATAAAAATGGATAATCAATGTTAAACACAAGAAGAATTAGGAAAGTCATCCGTAAATTCTAAACTTGAATTAGACCACGCCTAAATGTATAAGATGAAACTGCTTCTCAATCTTCCCTGGTGCTTCTTAAACTATCTGCTGCTGAACGCTACATTAATATCAAAACTATATCTAGTTGATAGGAAAAGGTCAAAATCCAATCAGAGGGATTTTAGTCACTGAATTGACCTGGTCACATTGAATTTGTTTCTATCCATGAATGTTCATCATTGTATTCTCTGTATTCCTTCAATCATCCTTTATTCATTCTATTCCTTTTTCCTTTTGTTTGATCATTTATTCAGTTATTCTGTCAGTAGTTTAGTCATGAAGTTAGTCCAATAAACATTTCATTTCATAAAGAACTTGGTTCCTTGATTTTGTGTGTGTATATAAACAATTCACATCACTGTTCACTAGACCCAAGAACTCCATAGCAACCCTGAGATTAGAGACTCAACTGATTAATATCACATTGTGAATCTTTCCCTGTT
>CM025833.1:36172279-36181320 GCA_014673565.1 Sebastes schlegelii | reverse complement strand
TTCTGCCTCAGAAGCAACAGAGTTGAAGGCCTTATTTCAAAGGATATAATCAATGCTTGTATTACATAGTCCTCAACAAAACTGTTTTCTTTTACATAGGCCACAACTGACATCCTGGTGAGGTTGGAGGGCTTTCGAAAGTTCAAGGCAAAAATCCTTTGAATGATTGTGTTAACTTGGCGTGGTTGTTTTTGTTGTTTTGTTAAAAGGTATACTTTGCAGGCTTTCCTTAAAAAAACAACAACATATAGACATACAGAAGTGATCCCTCTCAATCACGACTTATGACCCACTTGAAGACTGTAATAAAGAAATAGACAGGACATGAAATAAATGTATTCTCTGTAATTCTAACATTATTTGAACTGTTGTTTTTTATAGTATGAAACTGATTAAAGGGGCATTTGGTGCGCATCACTGTAAAAAGTAATGGGTACCTCATCTGCCGGAGCAGGAACTTCCAAGCTTGAAATCCCAATGGAGTGTGGCCCAGTATGCAAACAGGTAATCTGGAAGGAAAGAGTATGCTTCACTCAGTAAGCAGTCATTATTTTTCATTTTGCAAGTTAGAACCATGGTCCATGACTCAGAACTACTAAGTAAGGGATAATGTACAGCGAGCCGGTCATTGTTGTGAAAGAATTCCCGACGGGGCGATGCTGCACCCCGACGCAAAGCAGAATCCCCTGAAGGGCATTCTTTCACAGCAATGACCCGCTCGCTGTACATTATCCCGCTTATTACCCGGCCACTTACTTAAGAAATCAATAATTTGACACAAACACTGCCGCCAGAGTCGGACATCAGTGCTGCGCCCATAGCAACAGTCTATTATACATAGCAACGGTCTGCTATAGTAGCAACGGTCTGCGATACGTAGCAACGGTCTGTTATACGTAGCAACGGTCTGCTATAGATAGCAACGGTCTGCTACACATAGCAACGGTCTGCCATACATAGCAACGGTCTGTTATACATAGCAACGGTCTGTTATACATAGCAACGGTCTGTTATACATAGCAATGGTCTGCTATACGTAGCAACGGTCTATTATATGTAGCAACGGTCTGCTGTAGAGAAATTACAGACTGCAGAACACTGTGATTGGCCAATCAGAATTGAGTATCCAACACAGCCCTGTAATAAAGCTGGATAGAGTGACACTTGCCTGACATTCTGAGGGAGCTTGATTGTCACAGTTTACAGTATAATAAGTCTAATACCTCACTTTCACATAGAGGTCATTTTACAAACTTTAATATGATGTCCCTGGACAAACATGTAAATTAATCCCACGTAAATATTGCTAGCTAAATAAATTGTTGTTTATTTAAGCCCAATTCCACTTCCGTGGGGCAGTTCATTATATTTACTGTAATTATTTTCATTCTCAGATTCAACCCACAACCATTAGGCTAACCTACATACATTGTTTGCAGGTTTACACTTAACTAATGTCAACACTACCACTGGTTATTAAACCTGAACATTGATCATGTATTTACGTTGGTACATTGGTGACAATTAACGGTTATACCTCATATTTGAAAACAGATTTTTTTAATAAAAATATACTATCAGAAATAACAAATTATAACAAAATTTATATAAACATCATCAGGAACAAAGAACAAAGAACAAAGAACGAAGAAAATTGAATGCATATAATAATTCTTATGAACAACTCCCACACACACACACAAAAACTCCCTTCCTAGTCCTCTTCCCTTATCACATCTCTAACAAAGAAATAATTTCCCCCATCCCTGTCATATCGAAATTTTTAATTGAGAAGTCTTGGTCCCTACATTTGGGGCACCTCTCTTCGTTTGTAGCCCACTGGGAGACACGGGTCCTGCAGCCAATAAGGCTGCGGCAGCAGGACGTGGCAACCGGGTTCCTCATCACATCTGCGAGATTCATAATAATTGTAGATTAGAACAACAATTTGATCAGTATCTTCAAGTCAATGTCCTTCTCAATCCTGTTAAATTGAGTAAAATAGAGCTCTTTACATGGTCCACAGAGAAAACAGAAAATCAATGTTTTATCAAACCCACTCAAACTTACTAAACAAAATCACACAAGGCCTGTGTCTATATTCTAACTTGCTTACATTTTGAAGTCCAATAGAATTGATATTAGATCCACAATTTTTCTCACAAGTATGGTATTTGGGTGTATTGTATTTCATACGAATGAAAAACATTTTTAAAAATCATATATTTTGGAGAATGTATGTGAAAAAGTCCTAGTACAGAGCTACTAGATAATGGTGTAATTGGTTGAATCTTGTAAACTAACAAAATGAGCAAAATGGTACATTTCTCACATAAGCACATGACACATATAGATGTGCATCTATAGGCCTAGAATGGGTTTGTGTTTGGATGCTTTTGTAAAGTCTTAATTTAAAGACCAAAGCAATCGACAACTGTGGGAACATATGGAAAGCCTGCTATGCAGATCAACACTGAGGTACAAAGTACAGACTTAAAGTGACATTTGCCAGCCAGAACTAGCATAATGATTTGATATATGTTGAATATTTAATTAAGTGATATGAGAGCTCACACAAATTCCACCGTTTCATTCTGGGATCTCAATATTTGTTTGAGCTTCTACACTCAAATGAGCTTCATTTTAGATTACCGTAATTTCCGGACTATAAGCCGCGACTTTTGTCACACGCTTTCAACCCTGCGGCTTATGCAATGATGCGGCCAATTTATACATTTTTCTAACGGCCGCCAGGGGCGCTCGAGCAGAAAAGGTAAGAGTGAGACAGGTGGAATATATGTGTCGAGGAAGACGCTAGTTTGGACTATTAATGTAACTTTGTGCTTTGTGCATGAATAAAATTAGCATGAACAGACCCTCATCATGGAAAATGCTAGAAGAAATGCATATGACGCAGCTTTTAAGTTAAAAGCAATCGAGCTGGCTGATAAAGAAGGAAACAGAGCTGCTGCACGTAAACTTGGCATCAATGAATCAATGGTGAGACGTTGGAAACGGCAGCGGGAAGAACTGGAGCAATGTAAAAAGACGACAAAAGCTTTCAGAGGTAATAAAAGCAGGGTGGCCCGAACTGGAAAACATTCTTGAAGACTGGTGAACACACAGCGAGAAGATGGCCGAGGTGGTTTCCACTGTGCAGATCCGACTGAAAAGCCAAAACAATCGCCACCGAAAAGAAAATTCAGGATTTCAAAGGAGGACCGTCGTGGTGTCTCAGATTTATGAAACGAAAAGGTCTGTCCATCAGGACACGGACAACTCTGTGTCAGCAACTCCCTCCCGACTACGAGGAACAAGTCGCAAATTTTCACAATTCATACAAACAAAGATAGCAGAGAATTCCATCGGACCAGACGACATCATAAATATGGATGAAGTACCTCTGACGTTTGACCTGCCCCTCACTAGGACCGTTAACAAGAAAAGGTGAAGCATCTGTCAACACTGAAAACAACCGGCCATGAGAGGACGCATTTCACCTGTGTTTTGGGCTGCACTGCATCCGGACTAAAGCTTCCACCAATGGTAATTTTTAAGCAGATTACTATGCCAAAAGAAAACCTCCCGAAAGACATTGTCGTGAAAAGTTAACACGAAAGGGTGGATGGTAGAAAGCCTAATGAAGGAATGGTTGACCGAGTGTTACGGCAAGCGACCGGGAGGATTTTTTCATAGAAAAAAAAGCATTACTCGTTTTGGGACAGCATGAGGGCCCATATTACAGATTCTGTGAAAGCAGCCATCAAGAGGACAAACTCCATTCCTGCTGTGATTCCTGGGGGCACAACAAAGTATTTGCAGCCACTTGACATTAGTGTGAATCGTGCATTTAAAGTGGCCTCCGATGTTGAATGGGAGGCTTGGATGACCAGCGGCGAGAAATCGTTTACCAAAACTGGCCGCATTGCGAAGAGCAACTTTTGCACAAGTCTGCCAGTGGATCCTGTCAGCGTGGAACAGTGTGAAAAAATCCACCATCACCAACGGGTTTCGAAAAGCCGGTCTGCTGCGTGACGGAGAGGACAGCACAAGCTCAGGAGTGAATTTGCCTCAGGATGAGAGTGCACTGAAAGCGACAACGAAAGAGAGACTGAGAAAGTGTGTGGCGAAGTATATCTGAGGCTATTCAAATCCGACACTGAGGAGGAAGACTTCCATGGTTTCAGTGCACAGGAGGAAGATGAAGACGGCTAACAGTGACTTTTATGTTTTTTAACCAGCCCCTGTTAGTGCTGTGTTACTGCCGTGTTGCTGCTGTGTTGCTGCTGTGTTACTGCCGCGTTACAGGCACTGTTTGGAAAGAAAAGTTAAGGGTATGTTATTAAAACTTTGAAAACTCTTTCGGTGTACCGTCTTTCTTTGGTAAATATCTCATGTTACAATGTGGGCCACCTGCGGCTTATAGACAGGTGCGGCTTATGTATGTACAAAATGTTTTTTCCTTTAAAAAATGTACTGGGTGAGGCTTATAATCAGGTGCGCTCTATAGTCCGGAAATTACGGTAATGCTTACATGTCTTAACCCGAAACTGTAGCTCATTATTTGGGTGTAAAAGATCAAACAAATATTGTACGAGTCCATAAAGTGAACCTGTTTGTGTATGTAGAAAAAACTGTCATGATCACAGTTCTGGGTGTGCTAACTATTTCCTCTTGTTTCTGGAGAAAACACTTCTTTTCTTGGTTCTTGCTACAGGAGACAGTAGTAGATGTTTACTAGTATTGTTTCAAACTGTCCAAGAAAGTGGTGGGCTGTCGGCGTATGTATAGGAGGAACGCAAGCATTGTGGCCTCCTTCCTTCCCGTTGAGAACTGGGAGATTGTTCATTCACAGTCTATTATCAACCTACAAAAACTGTTAACAGTGTGTTTTTAAAACAGTATTTATGCAATAGATTTTACATGTAAGCTTACAAACCTCTGCAAATTATGCACTTGAAAGTGGCCTTGACAGAGGCGATCTGTGCCTCTGTCAAGGCCACAGTAGCAGCCCGGTTGCGGGCGAACTGGCCGAGTTCCCCGCAGTGCCTGACCAATTGCAGGCAGCTCCCCTGCTGCCTCCACCAGGTTCTCCATATTTTCCCTCACGTCCTCCTCAAAGAGACTAGGGATACAAGGAAATTAAAAAATTAAAAAAGTTAATTAAGACAATATGCCCTTGACGCTACAAATTTCACTTACGAATAAGTCATGAGTAGAAAACCAAACATCCACTGTATTTTGATTACTGGCTTGAAGTTTGAATATACAATTTATTTAAAGGATAAGTTTAACTTATTTTAGCTATTACATGGTTCACATCTTTACTTATTTGAATCAAGACAAATCTACCATTAAAAAAAACAGGGGAACTGTTAAAAAGCTGTCCATGTCCCCCCACAGTTTACAGCAATTACAGCGTCTTAATGACGTCTAATCATCCATAACTCCTCTAATAAATATCATCTTGGTTAATGTCACAGCATGTGATTTGCTCTGAGTGTTATCATGTTTCAGTGTCGCTGTTAGGGTATAGTCTAGATTACTTTTAAGTGAATCTCTGTTCTTTGTTTTCTGTGTGTGGACTTAATTACTTTGTGCTTGACCACCTCATGTCAGTTCTAGTAGCAGCTAAGGCTAATATTGTGGCATTGAAAGGTTAGGGCTACTTGGTTTAGTAAATTAAGTGGATATATTAAAAACTTTTGATTAACCAACTCTTGTTGATGAATACCGTATTTTAATTTATTATTATTATTATTTTTATTATTATAGCTTATCCTATTCTGTAGCTTATATTGATAATCCTAATGTACTCTGCTTTTATTTCTTATACACCAAAACACCAACTCATATCCACATACAAACACAAGGAAATACATAGTCTACACACAAATGTGCAGCAATTACGTAATAATGCCCTGTGTGAGCAAGATATCTTTTCTCTGGACCCTGACTCTTAAGTCAAGTCCATATCTGCTGTCTCAAACCAGCTACATTGTGGGATGTTCTAACCCTCAGTTTTCAGTTACAAGTTTTAGGTTTCATCCATATCTTGTCAAACACCAAAAATCTTCTCAACTTTCTTGTCCAACCAAAATACTAGATTGGGCTTCATTAGAAGGTTTCCAGTGAGGTCTCTTAACTTTGTATAATCACTCAGTTGGGGTGGGGGCTGATAAGGGCTCAGTGGACAACTCAGGCACTTTGCAACTACAGTACATTTTCAGATCAGTAAGCAAGGCATGCAGCATAAATTTGGGAGACCCTAACGTGGGTGAAGTCACTCATAAAGGCCTTTAATGGCCGGGAAGAGTTTGAACCATATGCATTTGGGACATCTTGCGTCTATGGCGTACATTTGCCAACATAGTGAGACCTCCCCATTCAAATACAGTGGATGTTATCTATGTATTTTTGATAATCTGTTTGTTGTCTGATATTTGGGGGGGGGGGTTACAGTCTGTTGTTTTTGTCTTTAAGCTGTTTACATGTTTCTTTAATGCCTAACAGAAAATGTTTTGTGATGTTTATTCATTTTGGATAAACGGAATACTTATTACCTTGTCCTCCTCCTCTTCCTCCTCTGAATTTCTTAATACTGGCTATTTTCAATAGCCAGTATTCTTGCGTGCATTTTGCTTCCAGAAAGAATGCCTACAGAAAAGATAAAAAAAACAAAATGTATTGATATTTGGTTTCCAAGAGACATCTTAAGCCTGTAGAGGTGCCTGCACCTACAGAGAATCTGTGTTTGATTTCTTTACCAGTATAACAGCCTTGTTACATCTCTCAACCATATCCCAAAATAGAAGACTGTTTAAATCCATTATTATCCTTATGATTTTGTCATTAAATCAAATCAAAACATTTACTAAAAGTTTGTAATTGCTATATGAATGTCAGGGGCTGTCAGTCCTTGCACTCAGAGCTCAGCCTATTAGCTTGCGAGTTTTTAAGTTAACCCCCCACCCCCCATCCTCTGATCATTTTCATTAACTGTTAGAAAAAGAATTGAACCCTGAATTAAGATTCAAATCCCTCAACAAAAAAAGAAAACTTTCAAAACTGCAAAGAATTCAGCTACGCCACAGGAATTGACAAACTTTGTAAATACTATAACGTACCAGTTGTCCAGCTGGAGTCCCGCCAATTTGTGTCCATGTGCATCGCACAGGACACGTCCTCCTCCGTCCGCAATTCAGCTTTGACCTTAGCCGTCATGAGGGGGACGGTTGCCTCTTGCTGGCTAAACTCTACAAAGAGTGTTGCCCCATCAACTAGGGAGGTTTTTCCCCTCTCCACCCTTCCGATAGTATGTTCCCTTTCAAGACAGAGAAAAAGACGGGGATGGGGTGGATAGAGAGAGAGAAAGAGAGATATTTCCAAGTAAGAGTTTGTACAAATCAAAAATCAACAACAATTCCTCTCTTATTTATTTAAGCAAGAAATGCTAATATTTTGTGAATTAGGTGTCATTAATCATCTGTAAATTCACTTGTTTTGACGATAATGCTTTTGTTAATCGTCTGGCTGCACATCCAGACATATTTTGCACATTGTTTCTCTGCATGATATCAGTCTGGAAAGGCTTTTCTTCAAACTGGAAAGACTTGTAATGAAACCATTTAAACGGGAGCAGCACAAATGTGCATTTAAACTGTTCTTTGGTATTTACTGGTTGGTCATTTAAATAAACAAGCGATTCACACCCTTGTAATAACTCTTTTCTAGTCATTTACTTTTTCAATATTAACTTGTTTTCATACCATGTGAAGAGTCGCGCTGCTCGTGGGGGTGGAGGTCTAGAATGACCAAGAGATGCTGCAGGCCTCGCCTGGAACTGAAAAGTTCCAGGCTGTCTTGCGGGTACTGCTGCAAAGATAAATCGACTATCAACTATTATATACATTACCAACTATTTTGAAAATCGATCAATCACTTAGTTTGTTTTTAAGAATAAAGTAAAAATTCTCTGATTTCAGCTTCTTAAATGTGAATATTTTCTGGTTTCTTTACTCCTCTACTGAATAGCTGTTAAATGATGAACAGAAAAAGACATTTGAGGATGTCATCTTGGGCTTTGATCACCATTTTATATTTTATTTTTCATTTCATAGAATAAAATAAAATATTTGTTAGTTGCAGCCCTACTTTCAGGTGCCTGGGAGTGCAGGGCCCTCCTCCCCGCAGACCTCATATCGGCTGCCTACATTTATACGGTCAACGTAGCTAGTGGGTTAGGGTTAGGGTTTAGCACGACATCCCCTCCGTCAGCCACAAAATAAATTGTGGATGGAATCAGCTAAAAGAGGGGTTGAAACAGGGATGAAAATATTTTTTAAGGTTTGTCATTTTTCATGTATTTAGTTTCTGTCTTTCTCAGTCTCACACTCACTCTCACACACACACATCTCACACCTGGTCCCACTCCTGAACTAACTTTACTCTCCTTCACTCCGATACACACAGACCTGACGGACTGACTTTGCTCTGGCTTGGCAGAATCAGACTACAGGATATTTTTGACGGTTACGATGGTCACTATGTCAGGTTAGACGATTGAGAGTCATAAATTCTTGTCGTGACTTGGCCGCGACACATGACAGACTACACGTCGGTCCTGTTCTGACAATACACACTCTCCCGGCACTGCCGTCTTAATATACGGGTTTACCGAGGCTCAAGCCCCCGGGCCTGACCATGTAATGGGGCCCACGATGCTCCAAGGGAGAACAATAAAATCATAATTCACAGGGAGAAGAGAAAGCGGGCGCGCAACGGGACGCTCTGTGCGCAAAGACGCAACGGCGGCGTTTTTTTTTACTAATAAGCACTGGTAGAAGACGCTACCCACAGACTGTAGTACTAAAGCACCTCCTCTTGTTGGTGTTCATTCCGTTCTCTCTTCCATTGTTTCCAAATGAGACAATGTTTTTCCAGAAAAAAGTCACATCATGTCCTGAAGAACTCTTCTCCTTTTAAAGTCCACAGAATGCTGTTCTGTGTGAGGCACTGTTGGGGTTTGGACCCCAGAAATC
>CM025833.1:36149779-36167279 GCA_014673565.1 Sebastes schlegelii | reverse complement strand
ACCTCTCAAACCATAACTTCCAGACTGCAGTACTAAAGCACCTCCTCTTGTTGGTGTTCATTCCGTTCTCTCTTCCATTGTTTCCAAATGAGACAATGTTTTTCCAGAAAAAAGTCACATCATGTCCTGAAGAACTCTTCTCCTTTTAAAGTCCACAGAATGCTGTTCTGTGTGAGGCACTGTTGGGGTTTGGACCCCAGAACTCCTGCTTACAAGACAGGCATTTTAACCACTAAACCACAGCGCCACTGTTTCTTGCTGTCTTCTTCTCTCACATCAAAGCTGCATTAATATCTAAAATGTAAAAAGAGTTCAACACTGGAGCTCTCTGTTTCCTCATCACAACAGTCAACTTTTAACCGGAACCAGTCTTTCTCTAAACTTAACTACCGAGTTTTCCAGCCTAAACTAAACCCCTCTGATATTGAGGTGGCAGAGATAAACATGACAGACTTCATTTAAGAGCTCATTTCTGCAACAGTCAGGCACTGCTGGGATTTGAACCCAGGATCTCCTGTTTACTAGACAGGCACTTTAACCAACTAAGCCACAGCACCTCCTCCAGTTGTTGCTCCCTATTGCACAAACACAACAAACTAGTAAACATGGACGTAAACTATCCTGGATTTTAAACACTTAAAAACTCGGCGTTGCAAATGTATTTTTTCTGGCCAATAGCATGTTGAATCGGTGGTGCCGCCTGTCGGTGAGAGAAATCACTCTCACTGGCGGTTCAGCCTTTGGTTCAGCTTAAACAAATCAGTGCACTAGAAGAGAAAAGGACGTGAGGAAGGCAAGCCAACCAGGAAAGTCAAGAGGAAAAACACAGAGGGCTCTTCCCATTTTTCTTCTTGATCTCATCTGATCATTCCAATACGCGGATATTTTCACAACGACACGGCCATCTGGAATAAAGCTATGTGGTCGGCAACTGCTTTGTTTCATGCCCGTATCACAATAACGGCTTGTATATCCGCCGTTCTCGGTCTTCCGGTTTCCCTTTTGAAAGACAAGCACACACTACCGCGACCTGCTGGTAGGAAGAGTTATCCCATCTCAGGCAGGCACGGAACGTACGTGCTAACTGGCCGTCGGCTGTAGTCTTTGCGGTGTGTTCAAGTGCAACTTGTCGGCCAAAAGAAAGGTGACGCGAGGCGACTTTCGTTGGCGCTGGATTTTTGATGTCGGCTTGGTGTGTCTCCAGCTTTACTGCTTACTTTCTAACAACAATACCAAACAACAGTATGCTGTCAGCGGAAGAAGAGAAGGACTGCGATGGCTGGGAATCGAACCCAGGTCAACTGCTTGGAAGGCAGCTATGCTCACCACTATACCACCATCGCTTCGCTAAAAAAGGTCTTCCCGCCAAATTCGCCAATTTTTCTGGGCATCGAGACTGAAGCGAGCCCTGCATTTAAAAAATGCATGGGACTGTCGCCTCGACTTACTTATTTTTGATATTGTATTAAAATAGGGTTTGATTGATGGCCAATCTTAAGGCCCACACACAGTCTAGTCTACTCAATCAACAATTACTGTCAAAGAATGACTTTGTTTGCTTTGATACTGATCTTTTTTTCTAAGTTGCACCTAGTTTCCAAGTAACCAAGTATCATTGGTGGGCTCCCGCTGCCGAAAAGTGTCTTTCGTTGTCGGCAGGATTCGAACCTGCGCGGGGAGACCCCAATGGATTTCTAGTCCATCGCCTTAACCACTCGGCCACGACAACCTGTAAAACAATGGTCAATACCAATTTGCAAAAATGTTCTGAACTTTCCCAATTGCTGAGAAGAACGGGGCATATCAATGTAACGTACTTGTTCAGTTAAACGTCCACTTGCTTTTCTTGCCTTTGTGATAGTCGGTGCATTCTTTGCTTTGCGCTATCAGTGCTTGATCTTTTCAGTTCTCCTTATAGCTAGTTCGCACTGCACAAATTTCTTCTTCTCTCATATCAAAGCTGCATTCATATCCAAAATGTAAAAAAGAGTTCAACACTGGAGTTCTCTGTTTCCTCATTACAACAGTCAACTTTTAACCAGAACCAGTTTTTCTCTAAACTTAACTACTAAGTTTTCCAGCATAAATTAAACCCTTGATATAGAGGTGGCAGAGATAAACATGACAGACTTCATTTGAGAGCTCTTTTCTGCAACAACCAGGTACTACTGGGATTTGAACCCAGGATCTCCTGTTTACTAAACAGGCACTTTAACCAACTAAGCCACAGCACCTTCTCCAGTTGTTGCTCCCTATTGCACAAACACAACAAACTGGTAAACATGGCTGTAAACTATCCTGGATTTTAAACACTTAAGAACATACTGATATTTCTTCTATTCTGTCTGTTTCTTCACTCCAAAAGTCAACATTTAACCATAACTACAGTCTTTCTCTAAACGTAACTATGTAGTCTTCCTTCCTGGCTTAAATCCTTGATATAGATCTCGCAGAGATAAACATCCATCCATCCATTATCTATTATCGCTTGTCCTATTAAGGGTTGTGTGGGGGCTAGAGCGGATCCGAGGTGACATTATGTGTAGGCAGGGTACACCCTGGACAGGTCACCAGACTAAAGTACTACATCACCTCCTCTTGTTGGTGTTCATTCCGTTCTTTCTTCCATTGTTTCCTTTCATTTCCATACAAAGGAGACAATGTTTTCCAGGACAATGTCACATCATGTCCTGAATCTCTTTTCCCAAGATCTGCTGTTTACAAGACAGGCACTTTAACCACTAAGCCACAGCGCCTCTGTTTTTTGTTGTCTTCTTCTCTCAAATCAAAGTTGCATACATATCCAAAATGTAAAAAATAGTTGCAAAGAGTTCAACACAGGAGCTGTCTGTTTCTTCATCACAACATTCAACTTTTGACCAATGGTCTGTACTACGAAGCAAATTCAACATACCCAGGGTAACTTCTCGTTATCTGGCTTCACTAACCCTCACAAACGAGATCCCGCTAAGCGGTCCTACGACGGTGGTTATCAACTCGGTAGATCAACCCAGGCTTTCTCAGTCTGGGTATGAGCATTTTCACATGAACGGGGCGGTATTTGCAGCATATGACCAATCACAGACATGGACAAGTCTACTGACTTGCAAACGCACAGGCAGAGCGGCACATTTTACAAAGGAGGACTAAGCTATATTAGACAAATATGAAGAAGTTAAAAACAAAAACACACACAACACAAAAAACTGTCAACAACTCCCAAAAAGTACAGGGGATGTAGCTCAGTGGTAGAGGGCATGCTTTGCACGTATGAGGCCCCAGGTTCAAACCCCGGCATCTCCAATAGGTATTATGGTCACAGTAGAAGGGTGACTCTGTTGGGAAAGTTAGTAGGTGGATAGCTATGTTCACACCACAAGACATTCAAAGTCATCTGATATTGATGTCGTCTTAACACACAATAAGTTCCTACTGTGACCCAGGTTCCCCTCAACCTGTGTCATTGGCTGTAGCTTCTGGCAGGAGTCCCCAACAGGTCCAGATATTTAGCATGCTAGATATCTGGAATGTGTGTGCAAGGCATCTATCTGTGTGTGTTTATACACTCATATTAACGGTTGAAATCTCTCTCCCTCAAGGTGATGAAGAAGCTCACAGGTACGGCCACCTGGGTTACTAACGTTGGTAACGAGTACGGTCAGGTCCTCATGAGGTCCTTTCTGACAGAAGGGTGGACCGACTCATCCTGCTCTGGAATCGCCTGCCATAGCAGGACAAACAGCAGGTCGTCTACCCTCCCAGATACCGGGGCGGTTCAAGGCAGCGAAGGGGAAGAGCCCCGCCTTTCCTGGCAAAGAGTGTGTCGAACGGTAGGACTGTTTTCAAATAATGACTGTTTCCTCTAAATATCTGCTGTGTACTAACCCACACTGTGCTCTCCACTACTTTTTCAGCTGTCTTCTTGGACCGTGCTCGGGCCCTGCAACTTGGCCCAGCACCAGCCGCCTGGTGGAGGCCATTTGCAGCCAGCTCAACCCCGCGGCCACGCGGTTTGGAGGGCGGGGGGGGGGTCACAGGGACTCGCTGGTCCCTCGTCCTCGCAGACTACGTGGCCATCAGAGAGGCAGTGCTGGCAAGCCCGAGGATGATGGCTCAGACCGAAATCCAGCTCTTTGAGCTAAGTCAGAGGACCCTGTACGAGTGGTAAGAGTTAAACATGAAGCTGTGTTGATGTGTTGTAATCTCTACTGTCATTGATGTTAGATGAGGAGCCTAAAAACAGCCTGTGTTTGTCTTCCAGGTTCTCTCGGCGCCAGAAAGGGGCGGGGAGGGATAAGCTGCTGCAGGGAACTGGCGTCGTCCTCCAGCTAAAGCCGCAAAATCCGCCGGCCGATGTTGCAGTACACCTGCAGCAAGTGTGGCAAGCCCAGGACGATCGACACCGGCCACACTTGCATTGGAGGAGTCGCGTACTGCGCATCGGTTGGCAGAAAAACTGTGGAGGAATGGAGGGAGGAAATGAGGACACGGGGGCGGGGGGGGAGACCAGGGCGAGGACTGAGGGACATTTGAGATGCAGCGCAGCACTGTGGGTCAACAGGAAGAGGAACACCATGCTGTGATTTGGGATACAAAAACTTTTGACTTTTGCTCTAGGTCTCTAGTTTGATCCATCCATCCTCTGAATGCTCTAGGTCTCTAGTTTGATCCATCCATCCTCTGAATGCTCTAGGTCTCTAGTTTGATCCATCCATCCATCCATCCATCCATCCTCTGAATGCTCTAGGTCTTTAGTTTGATCCATCCGTCCATCCATCCTCTGAATGCTCTAGGTCTTTAGTCTGATCCATCCATCCATCCATCCATCCTCTGAATGCTCTAGGTCTCTAGTTTGTGGCTGTAAAGTTTCATGAGGCTGTGATTATCCTAGAGTTCACCACGGGTCATTTTATACAGGGAGGTCAATAAATGTCTCCTATGGGGATTAACATCATCACACATGAATCCAGTTGGGCTCATTGGATCCACCAGAGTCTCAGTTTATGTTTTTTGCCCCAAACTGCATGTGATTATCATAAAGTGGGCATGTCTGTAAAGTGGAGACTCGTGGGTACCTATAGAACCCATTTACATTCACTGATCTGGAGGTCAGAGGTTAAGGGACCCCTTTGAAAATGGACATGAAAGTTAATTCTTTCCCCGCTAAAAGTTAGCCCAACTTTGGAGCGTTATTTAACCTCCTTCTCCTCCTAGTTTTCATTTATGATGTATATTTTTTATTTTACTTACTTCATTTACTTACTTACCTTTGTGTCGAACCACTGACCTTCTGCTCCGCGGCATATACACAGGAGCAGAACTCCTCTTCCCTCCCTCCGCTCAATATGACACAGTTGGAACAAGCCCTGACACAATTGGCCAGAGCCAATCAGGAGCCTCGACGGGTGGGTCAAAGCCAAAGCGAACATCCTCCATGTTGGATTCTCGCCGTCAGCCTGACAGCGGCGCTACTACGTGAGTTAAATATGTCTTATTATTCATTAATTATGAGCGTATAACTCTATAAAAACACGCATTCATGTCTGACGTTACCACGCGGAGCTAGCTGAGGTGTTTTTACGTCTTTTTACGGCCCGTTGACTGATATCTGAGTGATGACAACAACCAAGTAGGGCCAAGAAACACGTGGCTACTTTCATTCATGTGTCTGGAGTTCTACAGTCCAGTAGAGCTGAATACAGCTGTTAACAGACAGCTGTATTCAGCTGTTAATACAGTTAGCTGTCTGTTAATACAGCTGTTAACCGACAGCTAACTGTATTAATACAGCTGTTAATACAGCTGTATTAATACACAGCTAACTGTACTAACAGCTGTCTGTTAATACAGCTGTTAACAGACAGCTAACCCACATCTGTTCATGCACCTACTGTAGCCTATATTTCATGTATATAAAGATGTCAGAACATGTGATGATGAACATGTTGTGATGCTTTTGTTTGGTATTGATGACATACAGATGTGAGAGGAGGAAACCACTGTAATGTAGCTTTATGTGTCCTCTGGTTCAGGACTTCACCTGCTGAGGACACAGATATCAGCAGAACTAGGAGGAAGAGGAGCATTTCTTAAATCCTCTGTTCTCTGATTCTGCTGTGTGACAGGGGCTACTGGTGACAATAATAATGACAGTGTAGATATTAGAATCCTTTTATTGTGATGTGGTAGGGTTAAGGTTACATGTTTCACAGCGCTTAAGGTTACATGTTTCACAACTTCTTCTCTTCCTTTCTTGTGTTTCTTTTCAGGAGGAGGTGCAGGGTCCTGATGTCCAGCCAGGTTATCAGTGCGTCCCCAAGCTGATCCAGTCCCTGCTGGACTGAAGACGGAGCGTTACATCTGTCTGGTCTGTGGACACAGCCGGGACAGAGGACATCACTTCAGGACGCTCTGTGGAGGACTGGCCGGCTGAGAAGAGGAGGCAGGATCCAAACAGAGTTACCTCCTCCTGTTGTTGTGTGTTCCAGTCTCTCTGATGTCTCTTTATTATTAATGTCCTTCTCTGACGAAACACAGACAGACAGAGAGACAGAGAGACAGACAGTTACTTTATTTGACCTCTCAGGTGGTGTTTCAGCCGACCATAGAACAAACCGTCTGTAGTTGTATTGTTTTCTACTGTTGTTGTTTCCAGAGTGAACAGATGTAGAGGAGGAAACACACACAGCTGTGTAGATGTGTGTAGATGAAGCTTTACATCTAAATAATGTTCCTTGTTCACTGCAGCTGAGGACAAAGACTTTAGATACTTCACGTGTTCATCCTCAGCTGATAGAAGGGAGATGATGTTTCACTCATGGTGTCAATAATCAGACAGCATGTTGTAATCAGTCATCACTGTCTGGACCAGCAGCATCTGGCTCTATCTCTGTACCATTTATATACACACACAGTATTATTATTATTATATTGAATGTAACCTTTGAATGATTTGAGGTGTTCAATAAAAACAGGCCTTCTGTGCTGAACTGTGGATCGTTGTCTCAGACTGTGTTCTTGTTTCAGGCTGACAGAATGATGTTATTATAACCTCACATTTAAAAAGATCATCATGTGAGAGTCTGTTTAATGCAGAAGGCTTACTTTCATTTCAAAGGGGGGGGGGGGAGAGAGAGAGAGAGAGAGAGAGAGAGAGAGAGAGAGAGAGAGAGAGAGAGAGAGAGAGAGAGAGAGAGAGAGAGAGAGAGAGATCTTTGTCCACCCAGACCCTGATTCTGGTTCAACAGCTGAGTCAGGGGTCAGGGAAACGTCATCGGAACCGGACTGATGTGGTTCAGCACTGATGTGGTTCAGGACTGATGTGGCCTTGTTGTGTTGTAGTACACAGTCAGTCTGCAGGTTTCAGTCTGAGGAGACAAACAAGGTCATCTGCTGTGCAAATAAGGTGAAAAAGCTGTTTCCATGCCAGAGTATCTATCAGAGTATTCCATCTTCTTAAAAGTGGGATAAGGGCTTATCTGGGTTTCTACAACCGAGCAGAGCTTCAAGAAATAAACCAGATGTTCAAAAATCTTGATCATAACCAGGATACTACTATACATATACTATACTATACTATACTATACATATACTATACTATACCATACATACACTATACTAGACTATACATACCGCAAGGCCCTAAGGGCGCTGGCACATGCCAACATTTACTTTTAATCAAACTCTAGTGTGTTGCAGATGTGCATCATCATACAACTCTTGAACCATCTTTTAACTGTTCACTGTAGCACAGATTTGATTACAAACCTTTCTTTACTATTAATCTTTTTACTATTGTTCTATATCATTTACTACCATCCCTCACTGTTTTACGTTTTACTGTACAGTTTAACAACCTTTACTTACCTTGAAGCTCTTCTCCATCCTAAAGCTCTTCTCCATCCTTGCCGCAGGCAGGGGTCGAACCGCTGATCTTCTGCTCCGCGGCAGATACACAGGAGCAGAAGCCCCCTTCCCTCTCTCCTCCCACAGTCTCGCTGAACTCATTCTTCTCTGTGAATTTGACACATTTGGAACGAGCCCTGGCACAGTTGGCGAGAGCCAATCGGATCGGTGACACAATTGGCGAGAGCCAATCAGACGATCCAAGCTTTTTGCCGTCCAATCAGGTCGATGACACAATTGGCCGGAGCCAATCGGGAGCCTCGTAGGGCGGGTCAAAGCCAAAGCGAACATCCTCCATGTTGGATTCTCGCCGTCAGCCTGACAGCGGCGCTACTACGTGAGTTAATATGTCTTATTATTCATTAATTATGAGCGTATAACTCTATAAAAACACGCATTCATGTCTGACGTTACCACGCGGAGCTAGTTGAGGTGTTTTTACGGCTTTTTACGGCCCGTTGACTGATATCTGAGTGATGACAACAACCACCGTGATGCTATAGAGATTATAGTTTATAGTTTTAATAACTTAAAACTTTAATGTTACTCTATGAACTTATAACGTTACACTATGAATCACTGCTTCGTGTTAACCAGCTAATGTTCATGCTGTTTAAACTGTTTTATTCAGCTGCTGGCTGCTAACATCACTAACACTCTGCTGTAGCTGTAACTCACCTGTTTAATATCACCTGATATTATCTTACTATCTGATCCATCTGCTTCCATTAAACTGATCTCTCATGATTATCATGTAGAGCCAAGAAACACGTGGCTACTTTCATTCATGTGTCTGGAGTTCTACAGTCCAGTAGAGCTGAATACAGCTGTTAACAGACAGCTGTATTCAGCTGTTAATACAGTTAGCTGTCTGTTAATACAGCTGTTAACCGACAGCTAACTGTATTAATACAGCTGTTAATACAGTTAGCTGTGTATTAATACAGCTGTTAATACAGTTAGCTGTCTGTTAACAGCTGTATTAACAGACAGCTAACTGTATTAACAGCTGTCTGTTAGTACAGTTAGCTGTGTGTTAATACAGCTGTTAACAGACAGCTAACCCACATCTGTTCATGCACCTACTGTAGCCTATATTTCATGTATATAAAGATGTCAGAACATGTGATGATGAACATGTTGTGATGCTTTTGTTTGGTATTGATGACATACAGATGTGAGAGGAGGAAACCACTGTAATGTAGCTGTATGTGTCCTCTGGTTCAGGACTTCACCTGCTGAGGACACAGATATCAGCAGAACTAGGAGGAAGAGGAGCATTTCTTAAATCCTCTGTTCTCTGATTCTGCTGTGTGACAGGGGCTACTGGTGACAATAATAATGACAGTGTAGATATTAGAATCCTTTTATTGTGATGTGGTAGGGTTAAGGTTACATGTTTCACAGCGCTTAAGGTTACATGTTTCACAACTTCTTCTCTTCCTTTCTTGTGTTTCTTTTCAGGAGGAGGTGCAGGGTCCTGATGTCCAGCCAGGTTATCAGTGCGTCCCCAAGCTGATCCAGTCCCTGCTGGACTGAAGACGGAGCGTTACATCTGTCTGGTCTGTGGACACAGCCGGGACAGAGGACATCACTTCAGGACGCTCTGTGGAGGACTGGCCGGCTGAGAAGAGGAGGCAGGATCCAAACAGAGTTACCTCCTCCTGTTGTTGTGTGTTCCAGTCTCTCTGATGTCTCTTTATTATTAATGTCCTTCTCTGACGAAACACAGACAGACAGAGAGACAGAGAGACAGACAGTTACTTTATTTGACCTCTCAGGTGGTGTTTCAGCCGACCATAGAACAAACCGTCTGTAGTTGTATTGTTTTCTACTGTTGTTGTTTCCAGAGTGAACAGATGTAGAGGAGGAAACACACACAGCTGTGTAGATGTGTGTAGATGACGCTTTACATCTAAATAATGCTCCTTGTTCACTGCAGCTGAGGACAAAGACTTTAGATACTTCACGTGTTCATCCTCAGCTGATAGAAGGGAGATGATGTTTCACTCATGGTGTCAATAATCAGACAGGATGTTGTAATCAGTCATCACTGTCTGGACCAGCAGCATCTGGCTCTATCTCTGTACAATTTATATACACACACAGTATTATTATTATTATATTGAATGTAACCTTTGAATGATTTGAGGTGTTCAATAAAAACAGGCCTTCTGTGCTGAACTGTGGATCGTTGTCTCAGACTGTGTTCTTGTTTCAGGCTGACAGAATGATGTTATTATAACCTCACATTTAAAAATATCATCATGTGAGAGTCTGTTTAATGCAGAAGGCTTACTTTCATTTCAAAGGGGGGGGAGGGGGGGGAAGAGATCTTTGTCCACCCAGACCCTGATTCTGGTTCAACAGCTGGGTCAGGGGTCAGGGAAACGTCATCGGAACCGGACTGATGTGGTTCAGCACTGATGTGGTTCAGGACTGATGTGGCCTTGTTGTGTTGTAATACACAGTCAGTCTGCAGGTTTCAGTCTGAGGAGACAAACAAGGTCATCTGCTGTGCAAATAAGGTGAAAAAGCTGTTTCCATGCCAGAGTATCTATCAGAGTATTCCAGCTTCTTAAAAGTGGGATAAGGGCTTATCTGGGTTTCTACAACTGAGCAGAGCTTCAAGAAATAAACCCGATATTCAAAATCTTGATCATAACCAGGATACTACTATACATATACTATACTATACATATACCATACATATACTATACTATACACATACTATACATATACTATACACATACTATACATATACTTTACTATACATATAGTATACACATAATATACATATATAGTATACACATAATATACTTTACTATACTATACATATACTATACATACCGCAAGGCCCTAAGGGCGCTGGCACATGCCAACATTTAGTTTTAATCAAACTCTGGTGTGTTGCAGATGTGCATCATCATACAACTCTTGAACCATCTTTTAACTGTTCACCGGAGCACAGATTTCATTACAAACCTTTCTTTACTATTAATCTTTTTACTATTGTTCTATATCATTTACTATCATCCCTCACTGTTTTACTGTTTACTGTAGTTTAACAACCTTTACTTACCTTGAAGCTCTTCTCCATCCTTGACATCACACTGAAGCTCTTCTCCATGCTTGACCTCACACTGAAGCTCTTCTCCATCCTTGCCGCAGGCAGGGGTCGAACTGCCGACCTTCTGCTCTGCAGCAGATACACAGGAGCAGAACCCCTCTTCCCTCTCTCCTCCCAGAGAAGATTGAACCATATCATCCATCGTGATGCTATAGGTGCTTCCAGACCTCCTTGAGCTTTGGGTTTTTGTTAAGTGGGTAGTTTGATTCTAGGTGTCTTGTTTTTCCAGTAGAATTTTGAGATGATGGAGTCTAAAGATTTGAACCAAGAGGGTGGGGGCTTGATTGGGATCATTGAGAATAGGTAATTTATCATTGGTAAAATGATCATTTTGATAGATGCGATTCTGCCTATGAGGGATATTGGTAGATTCATCCAACGTTGAAGATTGTCCTCTACTGTTTTGAGAAGTGGGTTGAAGTTGAGATGGACTAACTCCGACAGCCTGGGGGAAATGTTGATTCATAGGTATGTGATATTACCAGTTGGCAGAAAGGTGAGTGGTGTTGGAACTGCCACATCCCAAATATTAGGGCTGAGTGGGAGAATGCTGGATTTAGACCAGTTGATAGTGTAATCAGATATTTTAGAAAAAGTATTAATGAGGCGGATGGTTTCGGGTAATGAAGATGAAGGATTTTGTAAGTAAAGTAGAATGTCGTCTGCATAAAGGCTGACCTTGTGATGCATATTGTTTGTTTGGATTCCTGTGATGTTTACTTTTTGATGGATGGCTGCTGCAAGTGGTTCGATGAATATGAGTTTGAGTGGGTTATAGAATTCTGTTATTGTAAATGGTTTGTCAAGTGTATTCGCTGTCAAGTGTATTTGACTTTGTATTTCTAAATAATTACTTTGTATTTCAAATTAATGACTTAGTAGTTCAAATTAATGACTTAGTAGTTCAAAATAATGACTTTGGATTTCAAAATGATTTAATATCTCAAAATATTGACTTTGTATTTCAAAATAATGACTTTGTATTTCAAAATAATGACTTTGTATTTCAAAATATTGACTTAGTAGTTCAAAATACTGACTTTGAATTTCAAAATACTGACTTTGAATTTCAAAATAATGACTTTGTATCTCAAAATAACGACTTAGTATTTCAAAATAACGACTTTGTAGTTCAAAATAACGACTTTGTAATTCAAAATAATGACTTTGTATTTCAAAATAATGACTTTGTATTTCAAAATAATGACCTAATACCCCCAAAATAATGTCTTAGTATTTCAAAATAATGACTTTGTATTTCAAAATAATGACTTTGTATCTCAAAATAATGACTTTGTATCTCAAAATAATGACTTTGTATTTCAAAATAATGACTTTGTATCTCAAAATATTGACTTAGTAGTTCAAAATAATGACTTTGTATTTCAAAATAATGACTTTGTATTTCAAAATGACTTTGTATTTCAAAATAATGACTTTGTAATTCAAAATAATGACTTTGTATTTCAAAATAATGACTTTGTATTTCAAAATAATGACCTTGTATTTCAAAATAATGACTTTGTATTTCAAAATAATGACCTAATACCCCCAAAATAATGACTTTGTATTTCAAAATAATGACTTTGTATCTCAAAATAATGACTTTGTATCTCAAAATAATGACTTTGTATTTCAAAAATAATGACTTTGTATCTCAAAATATTGACTTAGTAGTTCAAAATAATGACTTTGTATTTCAAAATAATGACTTTGTATTTCAAAATGACTTTGTATTTCAAAATAATGACTTTAGATTTCAAAATAATGACTTTGTATCTCAAATATTGACTTAGTATTTCAAAATAATGACTTTGTATTTCAAAATAATGACTTAATACCCCTAAAATAATGTCTTAGTATTTCAAAATAACGACTTAGTAGTTCAAAATAATGACTTAGTATTTCAAAATAATGACTTTGTATTTCAAAACATTGTCTTGGTATTTCAAAATAATGACTTAGTATTTCAAATAATGACTTAATCTCAACAAGTACCACAATAAATCATAAAAAAATCATAAAATCATCAAACATCAAGTCATAAAATACACAGAAAAAAAGACAAAATCATAAAACATCAGAAAATAATCAGAAAAGTCATAGAAAATAAATAGAAAAATCAGAAAATAATCAGAAACAATTCTAAAAATTTCAAAAAAATCATTAAAACATCGGAAAACATCCCATAATGATCAGAAAAGTCATAATAGAAGGAACGCTTCACGAATTTGCGTGTCATCCTTGCGCAGGGGCCATGCTAATCTCTCTGTATCGTTCCAATTTTAGAATATGCATTACCGAAGTAAATGCAATAGGAGGAAGATCCTGAGATGTTTTTATAGGCACTAGTCCTTTACGGGACCAGACTGAGGGTCTGGAGGACAGACGAGACTCTCTACTGGCTTCTAGTCAATACATGTGAACAGTAGAGACAGGTCTGGGGGCTGTGCTGGTGGTTAGGTATCTTAACTAAACCATAATGGCTCTCCAGATCTGGTCTGGATCAGTCTGAGGTGGTACGAGTTCAGGCTGAGCCTGTGAGTTGTTCCAGAGGCATGCTGGGAGATTCAGACAAGCTGGGGTGACGTCAGCCGTTGAGGATTGGATGCCTGAAGGCGCGAGAACAAAAGGCTGACTCGACGCCCCTCCTCCAGGAGGTTACTCTGACCCCCCTCCAGACCCTCAGGGGTTAGCGGGGCTGGTAGAGCCACACTGTGAGAGACGGGGGGTGGGGGGGTAGAGAGAAAGCAGGAACCGGTCTGATCCGGTCTGGATTACATCATCCTGCCGCCTTCGAGCCGGAAGAGACAAGGAGGACGCTCGCAGCAGAGAAAGCTCCTGGACGTCTGGAACCTGCTTCACAATAAGAAAACAGACCCAGGAGACTGATTGGACCTGAACCAGGAAATGGACACACTCTGACCCTGCTGCTATGTGGATTAAAACAGCCTGCATGTCCTGCCTCTTTGTCCTGCTGCTGAATGCCTCTGAAGTGGCTCCTATCTGGACTCAGTCTACAACGTTTCTGGTCTAGTCGTGCTGTGTTGCTGCTTGTGAACATTAAACGTGTTGATGTGAGAGTCTGACGGATCCAATCACACTTTAATCTCTTTATTTCACCAGTTAAACTGCTGCTTAGAAGCAGGAAGAGAACCCTTCTGTCTGCCTCTGGCTTCTATTCAAACATACCAGCTGCAGTTCACCGACCCCGCCACCGGGTGTCGCTGTCGGACCGCTCTACATGGGGCGTTCAAGGGCGCCGCGGAAGCGTCGGACTCCAAAGAACTGAAAGAGAAGAGAGAAAGAACCCAATTAGCAGTCACAGAACACCAAGAACAGAGTAAAATAGTTCATTAACTTGACTTATTGTCCACATAATGAGCTCCATGAGCGTTTCTGTGATAACAGGCCCCCACTGACTCACGATAGTCTCAGCAGAAACAGCCCGTTCTCACGTTGACACAAACACATCCACCAGACTCACTGATACATTCTTTCACTTTAGTGAAAAACGTTCACAATTCCACAAATATGACTCGGAACATCAATCCGGTTTGTTTATTAAAGCCTATTGATAAATTCGGCATACATAACGGTTCACTATTTCAGCTTCATTTAGACTTTTTAAAACCAGTTCTTAGTGTTCCCACGAGCAGCTAGCGAAGCAGCAGAGGACTTGTGAGAGTTAAAACTGCATTAAACTCTGCTGAACTACATGCTTTATGTGCCGAACTGAGCAGAACACCGTCAAGTTTCGTCAAATATATTATATTGTGAAGAAGAAAAAGTGTGTTATGTCTCGTGAATCACATATGCTCACATTTTAAACGGAGTCTGGCTCAGGAGGAGTGATTCTCTGATTCTACTGCGACCACCTGCTCTCGCTGTTCTGATCATTAATTAAAACTAACCGAGCAGGAGAAACTCTACCGCTCTTAAATTCATTCTTATTGACATCATTACAAGCAGAATTCATCAAATCATGCTAAAGAGTCGTATGAACTCTGTTCAAGTTTTACAGGGAGAGGTTGTCGTGTGCATATAACCAATATACCTTAATTTAGCTGGCCTCCAGTCTGGCTCCAGAAGCTGCTCTCCTCATGAGGCTCCACTCATCACCTGTCAATTACCTGCAGAGGGGGCGGGGCTTCTTCGTGTTCTTCTTCTTCTCCTTTTCCTAATGTGTGTAGCGTCGCTGTGCTGTGACAACCTGCCTGTCAGCTCTGTGATGGTGATGCATCTTCATCTTCATCTTCATCTTCATCTTCAGCTTCCAGTTTATTTAACTTCAGGAGGAGGAAGAGGAGGATCTACTCTTCATCCTTCAGGTCATCACAAACATCAACACATCTGGACACAGCTGGTTTCAGGAGATGAAACTCTGTAGGCACGGGCCCGGGGATTAGATGAGAGAGGAGGAGATATTAGAGCAGGAGGAACATAGAGGAGGGGGAAGACGAGGAGGAGGAAGAATGCGAGGAGGAGCAGCAGGAGAGAGGAAGAGAGGAGGAGGAAGGCGAGGGGGAGGAGGAGGAGGAGGAGGAGAGGAAGACGAGGAGGAGCAGAGATGAGGAAATAGGAAGACGAGGATTAGTATAGGAAGTATGATTGGGAATACGATGGTGAGTATTATTAGTAATAGGGTAGTAGAGTATGAATACGATTATTATTATTAGTAATACTATATTATCAGTATTATTATTAATATATACTATTATATTATATTTAATTATATATTATGTAATACTATTGTTATTATATTATTAATACTGTTATTATATATTATTAATACTATTATTATTATTATTATTATTAATGCATTATTATTATTAGTAGTAGTAGTAGTATCTAGATTACTTTTAATATCTGAGATAATATTTTCAGATTGTTGTCTTTGACCCAGTGAAGTGCTGAAGAAGATAATACAGAAATACGTCATATTTAAACAACAAGAAATACATTCATAAACATTTATTAACATTTATTATTAGAAATAGTTTTTCTAAATCAATAAGAAATGCATTAAAACTTAATTATAAAATAAATAAATACATTTTAAAAGCGATGTCTCGTAAACGGAGATTTTGGGTTCAAATCCCAACAGTGCCTCACACAGGACAGCAGTCTGTGGACTTTAACAGTAGAAAAAAGATTCAGGACATGATGTGACATTTTTCTGGAAAACATTGTCTCATTTGGAAACAATGGAAGAGAGAACGGAACACCAACAAGAGGAGGTGCGGTAGTACTGTAGTCTGGTAGTTATAGTTTATGCTATGTGGGGGGAGACAGGGAAGGGGGGTTCTGCTCCTGTGTATTTGCTACGGAGCAGAAGGTCATGGTTTCGATTCCCACCTGAGGCAAGGATGGAGAAATGCCTCAAGGTAATGAATAAATGGTAAAGGAAGGCGGGGTACACCTTGGACAGATCGGCAGACTATCACAGGGCTGAGACTAGAGACAGACAACATTCACACCTAAGGGCTCATCCATATCTCTTTGTACACTGGAACAGCGCCACCTGTCCCTCGACGTGCCAAAAACAGGGATGAAGCAGTCCTCGTTAGTATAGTGGACAGTATCTCCGCTTGTCACGCGTAAAACTGGGGTTTGATTCACCGACGGGGAGGGTAGCGTCTTCTACCAGCTGCTTATTATTCACCAAGAAAGACAAAAGTTGTAAAGCAACAGCAGTTGTTACTTCAAAGCAAAATGGAGAATTCACAATTAGATGCATCTCATAATAGGAAATTATTCATCCATGAAATGTAATATCCATACCATGTGTTGATGCTACAGAGAAGGACTTTCCTTTGTCATCATGGAAGTTCTGGCAAACAGTTAGACGACTCAAGAAGGGAGAGCAGGTTTTGGCTCAGAAACATACCAGAAGTTGTTTACATAAAGATAAATATTTAATAAAGATTCTTGGCAAGTAGTAAGAGAGCCATAACTCGAAAGTGGTTGCAGACTGATCCTCCAACATTAGGCCAATGGCGGGGTATTGTTAATCAAATATATCGTATGGAAAGACTCACATTTATTTTAAGGCTTGAATTGGAAAAAAGTATTGAGTACTGGGAAAAATGGATTGTGTATTTGCACCGTTGATTGAAGTGTGACAATTTATATTAAGATGATTTACAAAAATGTACTGTGATTTCACATTGTAACACCCATGATGACCTCATGTTCTTTGTTCTCAAATAAAAAAAGAGTTTAAAAAAAAAAAAGAAAGAAAGTAAGCAGTAAAGCTGGGGACACACCAAGCCAACATCAAAGAACTAGCAGCAACGAAGGCCGCCTGTTGCGTCGCCTCGCGTCACCTTTGTTTTGGCCGACAAGTTGCACTTGAACACACCGCAAAGACTACAGCCGACGGCCAGTTAGCACGTACGTTCTGTGCCTGCCTGAGATGAAATAACTCTCCCTACCAGCAGGTCGCAATAGTGTGTACTGTCA